>ML390252.1:0-31171 GCA_005239525.1 Nicotiana knightiana | reverse complement strand
TTACATTTTTTGGAATTTTATGGCAATTAAACTGGAATTCCGCCAGTCGTGCCTATATTATCGCCTGCCATGGCCAAAGCACGACGTCGTGGTACGGAGCCAGTAGAGGATCGCCCGATATTTGTTTAGGACATCAAATTCAACCCAAGGAACCATAACCAACGCTTCGAAATGACCAAATTACATTTTTGGCATTTCAAGGCAATTAAAGTGGAATTGGGCTAGTTGTGCCTGTATTATCGCCTGCCATGGCCCAAGCCTTACGCCGTGGTACCGAGTCGGTACCGGATCGCCTTATATTTGTCGAGGACATCAAATACGACCCAAGGAACCATAACCAATGCTTCGAAATGACAAAATTACATTTTTTTTAATTTTATGGCAATTAAATTGGAATTTCACCAATCGTGCATGTATTATCGCGTGTCGTGGCCAAAGCCCGACGCCATGGTACGGAGCCGGTACCAGATCTCCTGATATTTGTCCAGGACATAATATAAGACCCAAGGAACCATAACCAACACTTCGAAATGACCAAATTATATTTTTTGGCATTTAATGGCAATTAAGCTGGAATTCCGCCAGTCGTGCCTGTATTATCGCCTGTCGTGGCCCAAGCCCAACGTCGTTGTACGGAGCATTTACCAGATCGCCTGGTATTTGTACATGACTCAAATACGACCCAAGGAACCATAACCAATGCTTCAAAATGACAAAAATACATTTTATGGCAATTAAACTAGAATTCCGCTAGTCGTGCCTTTATTATCGTCTGCCGTGGCCGAAGCCCGAAGCCGTGGTACGGAGCCGTACTGGATCACCTGATATTTTCCCGGGACATCAAGTATGACCCAAGGGACCAAAGCCAACGCTTCAAAATGACCAAATTACATTTTTGGCATTTTCTAGCAATTAAACTGGAATTCCGCCAGTCGTGCCTGCATTATCGCCTGCCATGGCCAAAGCCCGACGCCGTGGTACGGAGCCGCTAGCGGATCACCTGATATTTGTCTGGGCTATCAAATATGACCCAAGGAACCATAACCAACATTTTGAAATGACCAAATTACATTTTTTGGTATTTTATAGCAATTAAACTGGAATTCAGCCAGTTGTGCCTCTATTATCGCGTGTCGTGGCCCAAGCCCGACGCCGTTGTACGGAGCCGGTATCGGATCGCCTGTTATTTGTCCGGGACATCATATACGACCCAAAGAATCATAACCAACACTTCGAAATGACCAAATAACTTTTTTTGGCTTTTTATGGCAATTAAACCGGACTTTCGCCAGTCGTGCATGTATTATCGCCTGGCATGGCCCAAGCCCAACGCCGTGGTACGGAGCCGGTACCAGATCGCCTTATATTTGTCGAGGAAATCAAATACAACCCAAGGAACCATAACCAACTCTTCGAAATGACAAAATTATGTTTTTGGCATTTTATGGCAATTAAACTAGAATTTCGCTAGTCGTGCCTTTATTATCGCCTGCCGTGGCTTAAGCCCGACGCCGAGGTATGGAGCCGGTACCAGATCACTTGATATTTGTCCGGGAAATGAAATACAACCCAAGGAACCATAACCAACGCTTCAAAATGACCAAATTACATTTTTTGGCATTTTATGGCAATTAAACTGGAATTCGGCCAGTCGTGCCTATATTATCGCCTGCCATGGCCAAAGCACGACGCCGTGGTACGGAGCTGGTTTCGGATCGCCCGATATTAGTCTAGGACATCAAATATGCCCCAAGTAACCATAACAAACGCTTTAAATTACATTTTTGGTATTTTAAGGCAATTAAAGTGGAATTGCGCCAGTTGTGCCTGTATTATCGCCTGCCATGGCCCAAGCCTTACGTCGTGGTACCGACTCGGTACAGGATCACCTTATATTTGTCTAGGACATCAAATATGACCAAGGAACCATAACCAACGCTTCGAAATGACAAAATTACATTTTTGGAATTTTATGGCAATTAAACTGCAATTTCGCCAATCGTGCTTGTATTATCGTGTGACGTTGCCCAAGCCCGACGCCGTGGTACGGAGCCTGTACCAGATCTCCTGATATTTGTCCAGAACATCAAATACGACCCAAGGAACCACAACTAACGCTTCGAAATGACCAAATTATATTTTCTTGGCATTTTATGGAAATTAAACTTGAATTCCGCCAGTCGTGCCTGTATTATCGCCTGCAGTGGCCCAAGCCCGGCGCCGTGGTACGGAGCAAGTACCGGATTGCCTGATTTATTTTTGGGACATCAAATACGACCCAAGGAACCATAACCAATGCTTCGAAATGACAAAATTCCATTTTTGGCATTTTATGGCAATTAAACTGGAATTCCGCCAGTTGTGCCTGTATTATCGCCTACCATGGCCCAAGCCCGATGCCGTGATACAGAGCCGGTAGCGGATCGCCAGATATTTATCGCGAACAACAAATACGACCCAAGGAACCGTAACCAACGCTTCGAAATGACCAAATCACATTTTTTGGCATTTTATGGCAATTAAACTGGAATTCCGCGAGGCGTGCCTGTATTATCACGTGTCGTGGCCCAAGCCCGACGCCGTGGTACGGAGCCGATATCGGATCACCTGATATTTTTCCGGGACATCAAATACGATCCAAGGAACCATAACCAACGCTTAGAAATGACAAAATTACATTTTTTGGCATTTTATGGCATTTAAACTAGAATTCCGCCAGTCGTACCTATATTATCGCCTGCCATAGCCCAAGCCCGACGTCATGGTACGGAGCCGGTGTCGGATCGCCTTATATTTATCCAGGACATCAATTATAACCCAAGGAACCACTACCAACGCTTCGAAATAACCAAATTACATTTTTGGCATTTTATGGCAATTAAGCTGGAATTCCGCCAGTCGTGCATGTATTATCGCCTGCCATGGCCCAAGCCCGACGCCTTGGTATGGAGCCGGGACCAGATTGCATGATATTTATCCGGGACATCAAATACGACCCAAGGAACCATAACCAACGCTTCGAAATTACCAAATTACATTTTTGGCATTTTATGGCAGTTAAACTGGAATTCCACCAGTCGTGCCTGTAATATCGTCTACCATGGGCCAAGCTCGACGTCGTGGTACGGAGCCGGTATCGGATCGCCTTATATTTGTCCATGACATCAAATACAACCCAAGGAACCATAACTAACACTTCGAAATGACCAAATTATATTTTTTGGCATTTTATGGCAATTAAACTAGAATTCTGTTAGTCGTGCTTGTATTATCGCTTGCCGTGGCCCAAGCCCGACGACGTGGTACAGAGTATTTACCGGATCGCCTGACATTTGTTTGGGACATCAAATAGGACCCAAGGAACCATAACCAACACTTCGAAATGACGAAATTACATTTTTGGTATTTTATGGCAATTAAACTGGAATTCCGCCACTTGTGCCTCTATTATCGCCTACCATGGCCAAAGCCCGACGTTGTGATACGGAACCAGTAGCGGATTGCTAGATATTTATTGGGGACATCAAATACAACCCATGGAACCATAATCAACGCTTCAAAATGACCAAATTATATTTTGGCATTTTATGGCAATTAAACTGGAATTCCGCCAGTCGTGCCTATATTTTCGCCTATCGTAGCCAAGCCCGACGCCGTGGTATGGAGTCAGTAACAGATCGCCTGATATTTTTTCGGGACATCAAATACGACCTAAGGAACCATAACCAACACTTAAAAATGACCAAATTATATTTTTGGCATTTTATGGTAATTAAACGAGAATTCCGCTAGTCGTGCCTGTATTATCGCCTGCCATGGCCCAAGCCCGTCGCCGTGGTACTAAGCCGGTAGCGGATCACCTAATATTTGTCCGACACATCAAATACGACCAAAGGAACCATAAGGCATTTTATGGCAATTAAATTGGAATTCCACTAGTCGTGCATGTATTATCGCCTACCATGGCCAAAGCCCGACGCTGTGCTACGAAGCCGGTAGCGGATCGCCAGGTATTTGGCGGAGACATCAAATACGATCCAAGGAACCATAACCAATGCTTCAAAATGTTCAAATTACATTTTTTGGTATTTTATGGAAATTAAACTGGAATTCCGCCAGTTGTGCCTGTATTATCGTCTATCATGGCCCAAGCCCGACGCCGTTGTACGAAGCCGATACTGGATCGCCTGATATTTATCCGGGATACCAAATACGACCCAAAGAATCATAACCAACACTTAGAAACGACTAAATTACATTTTTTGGAATTTTATGGTAATTAAATTGGAATTCCGCCAGTCGTGCATGTATTATCGCCTCTAGTGGCCCAAGCCCGGCGCCGTGGTATGGAGACGGTACCGGATTGCCTAATATTTGTCCGGCACATCAAATACGACCAAACGAACCATAACCAGTGATTTGAAATGACCAAATTACATTTTTTGGCATTTTATGGCAATTAAACTGGAATTCCGCCAGTCGTGCCTGTATTATCACCTGTCGTTGCCCAAGCCCGACGCCGTGATACGTAGCCGGTATCGGATCGCCTGATATTTCTCCGGGACATCATATACGACGCAAGGAACCATAACCAACACTTCGAAATGACCAAATAACTTTTTTTTGCATATTATGGCAATTAAACTGGAATTCCGTTAGTCGTGCTTGTATTATCGCTTGCCGTGGCCCAAGCCCGACGCCGTGGTACGGATCCGGTACCGGATCGCCTGATATTTCTCCACGACATCAAATACGACCCAAGGAACGATAACCAACACTTCGAAATGACCAAATTACATTTTTTGGCATTTTACGGCAATTAAACTGGAATTCCGCCAGTAGTGCCTGCATTATCGCCTGCCATGGCCCAAGCCCGACGATGTGGTACGGTGTCGGTACCAGGTCACCTGATATTTGTCTGGGATATCAAATACGACCCAAGGAACCATAACCAATGAATCGAAATGACCAAATTACATTTTTTTTAATTTTATGGCAGTTAAACTGGAATTCTGCCAGTCGTGCCTGTATTATCGCCTACCACGACCCAGGACCGACGCCATGGTAAAGTGCCGGTACCATATCACCTGATATTTTTCCGGTACGTTAAATACAACCCAAGGAACCATAACCAATGATTCGCAGTGACCAAATTACATTTTTTGGAATTTTATGGCAATTAAACTGGAATTCCGCAAGTCGTGACTGTATTATTGCCTGTGTGGCCCAAGCCCAACGCCGTGGTACGGAGCCGGTATCGGATCGCCAGATATTTGTCGGGGACATCAAAACGACACAAGGAACCATGAACAACGCTTCAAAATGACCAAATTAAACTGGAATTCCGCTAGTCGTGCCTGTATTATCGCCTGTCGTGGCCCAAGCGTGATGCCGTGGTACGGAGCCGGTACCAGATCGCCTAATATTTGTGTGGTACATCAAATACGACCTAAGGAACCATAACCAATGCTTAGAAATAACCAAATTACATTTTTGGCATTTTATGGTTATTAAACTGGAATTCCGCCAGTCGTGCCTGTATTATCGCCTACTATGGCCCAAGCCCGACGCCGTGGTACGGAGCCGGTACCGGATCGCCTAAACTGGAATTCCGCTAAGGCATTTTATGACCAAAGGAATCATAAGGCATTTTATGTCAATTAAACTGGAATTCCGCTAGTCGTGCCTATATTATCGCTTGCCGTGGCCCAACGCCGTGGTACGGAGCCGGTACCGGATAGCCTGATATTTATTTGGGACATCAAATACGACCCAAGGAACCATATCCAATTATTCGAAATGACCAAATTACATTTTTTGGCATTTTGTGGCAATTAAACTGGGATTCCGTCAGTCGTGCCTATATTATCAGCTGTCATGGCCCAAGCCCAATGTCCTGGTACGGTACCCAATTTAACTGGAATTCCACCACTGTGCCTGTATTATTGCCTGCCATGGCCCAAGCCCAACGCTGTGGTATGGTGCCAGTACCGAATAACCTGATATTTGTCTGGGACATCAAATATGACCCAAGGAACCATAAACAACGCTTCGAAATGACCAAATTACATTTTTGGCATTTTATGGCAGTTAAACTGGAATTCCGCCAGTCGTGCCTGTATAATCGCCTGCCACGGCCCAAGCCCAACGCTGTGGTACAGTGCTGGTACCGGATAGCCTAATATTTTTCCGGTACAGTAAATACGACCCAAGAAACCATAACCAACGATTAAAAATGACCAAATTACATTTTTTGGAATTTTATGGCAATTAAAATGGAATTCCGCCAGTCGTGCCTGTATTATTGCTTGTCGTGGCCCAAGCCCGACGTCGTGGTACGGGGACGGTATCGGATTGCCAGATATTTGCCAGGGACATCAAATACGACCCAAGGAACCATAACCAACGCTTCGAAATGACCAAATTACATTTTTTTTGGTATTTTATGGCAATTAAAATGGAATTCCGCCAATCGTGCTTGTATTATCGCCTGTCGTGGCCCAAGCCCGACGCCGTGGTATAGAGCCAGTACCGGATCGCCTGATAATTGTCCGGTACATGAAATACGACCCAGGGAACCATAACCAACGCTTAGAAATGACCAAATTACATTTTTTGGTATTTTATGGTAATTAAACTGGAATTCCACCAGTCGTGCCTGTATTATCGCCCTCCATGGCCCAAGCCCGAAGCCATGGTACGGAGCCGATATCGGATCGCCTAATATTTTTCCGGCATATCAAATACGACCAAAGGAACCATAAGGCATTTTATGGCAATTAAACTGGAATTCCGCCAGTCGTGCCTGTATTATCGCCTGCCATTGCCAAAGCTCGACGCCATGGTACGGAGCCGATAGCGAATTGCCAGATATTTGTCGGGGACATCAAATACGACCCAAGGAACCATAACCAATGCTTTGAAACGACCAGATTACATTTTTTGGAATTTTATGGCAATTAAACTAGAATTCCGCCAGTCGTGCCTGTATTATCGCCTGTCGTGGCCCAAGCCCGACGCCGTGGTACGGTACCCAATTGATGTTTTAGACGTCAATACCACACAAGAAGACAAGTTAATTGTGGGGTACCCAATTTTTCGAGTGCTATCTCACTAGAAGAACCTGGTTCTTCTTGGTGTTCCAACTTCTACTGTTGCGGAATAATAAAAGCAGTAAATTAAAAACACAGAGATTTTTACGTGGAAAACACCTGGCTCAAAAGGTGAAAAAACCACGACCTACTCCTCAGTAGGATTTTCTCAAACACTTCACTAAAACTCTGAGCCAAACGGACTTACAAAATAAACTCTTTTGTAATCCTAGGATTAACTCTAACCCTGCGTAGTAACTAGCCTCTAGCTAATTTCTACAAGCTTCAAGTTAACTCTAACTTGAACAAAGTGTACCTATTACAATTGCTTCTATGAAAGCTGGAAAGATACAATATTAAAACTCCTATTACAACCAACTAGACTCAATGAAAAACAGATGGAACTGGTTCTTCTAGCTGGTCTGTAGCCTTTTTATCGCACAGTAATTCTGCTTGCAAAATCTCTGGGAATTTTGCTTTCAGATCTTGATTCACTTCAGTATATGTGCGTATGTTCTTCAAGCAAGAATAATTCATGTATTTATAGAGTCAGGCGTTGAGTTTGTCGTTTAGTCCTAATACAACTCTTCCTGGGTGAAAGAGTTCGTTTGCAACTCAACTTCCTTCCTTCGTTACTATCCTTGTTGAATTCAACTTCTGTCCTTTTATCAATTTGCAACCTTTTCGCATTAGGAGACAATCTCTTGGTTCATTGATACTTCACATTCACATTTATCTCCTATGCTTATACGGTTCATGTGCCAACGCGCCAGGTCAATTATGTGTGCTCTGATGGACCTAGTTCAACTGGTCAGACATTTGTCAATCTTCAAAACTATGCAGTGACTTGGGTCACCAAATTCTCCCTTTTTGATGATGACAAACTCTGTGCTTCTCCCTGTATACACTTCAAACACTTTGTATGGTTTTTAAGCATTTATCATAGAGAAACCAGGTTCATTAGGTTATAAATATCACTTGAAATAAAAAAGCACATGTCTTCCCCCTTTTGGCATCATTGAAAAGTTTGCAAAATGATAATCTTACCAGAAGTTATTAACAATTACTCATGGCCATTTAGGCAACTGCAGGTGCAAAACATGATTAATCAAGACAAGAAACCAATAAATGTAAGGTAATTAAGAAATTGAGACAAGTCAATAACCAAACAGCAAAATTCATTGATTAAGTACGACAATCAAACACCATACCAAAAAAAACAAAAACAACCAAACCATGAGCAAAACAGAATAAAAATAACATAAACAAGTCCTGAACTGGGCACTGAAGGGGTTTTTAGGTAGCTCTGGACATCCTAAGGTTGGGAAGGTGCGGAGGAGGTTGTGGTCTTGGTTTGTAGAAGAGAAAGCATCTGGTTAAGAACACCCTCGTTCTTTTCCTTCTCTTTTGATAATTCATCCCTGAGAGCTCCCACTCAGCTTCAACCGAGATTTCAAATGAAGGATCTCCATATCCTTGATCTCGCTTTCCTACACCAAAGTTATGACTTTGCTGTTGACAAGAAACTTCCTAGATGAACCAGGTTCATCTGCAGGAACATTGATAGTATAATTGCAAGTCAGCAAAGTATCCTTCCCAAAATAGTCCTTGGCAGTAGCCATCTCAGCCTTTTTCACAGGAACATCAAAATGAGCAAGAACAGTTGTCAGAATAAATCCATATGGGATTGCATGCACTTTTGTTCCATTCACAACTCTGTCCAAGAGTTGGATGATGAAGGCTGGCCAGTTGATCTGCTTTCCCCTATATTTCGAAACTATGCAGTGACTTTGGTCAATAGGAGTCGGTACCGGATCGCATGATAGTTCTCCGGGACATAAAATACAACCCAAGGAACCATAACCAACATTTAGAAATGACCAAATTACACTTCTTGGCATATTATGGTAATTAAACTGGAATTCCGCCAGTCGTGCCTGTATTATCGCCTGCCATGGTCCAAGCCCGACGCCGTGGTACAGAGCCGGTACCGGATCGCCTAATATTTGTCCAGCACATCAAATACGATCAAAGGAACCATAAGGCATTTTATGGAAATTAAAATGGAATTCCGCCAGCCGTGTCTGTATTATCGCCTGCGGTGCCCAAGCCCGACGCCGTGGTAAGGAGCCGGTACTGGATTGCCTGATATTTGTTTGGGACATCAAATACGACCCAAGGAACCATAATCTATGATTCTAAATGACCAAATTAAAATTTTTGGCATTTTATGGCAATTAAACTGGAATTCCGCCACTCGTGCCTGTATTATCGCCTGTCGTGGCCCAAGCCCGACGCCGTCGTACGGAGCTGGTATTGGATCGCTTGATATTTTTCCGGGACATCATATACGACCCAAGGAACAATAACCAACACTTCGAAATGATCAAATAACCTTTTTTGGCATTTTATGGCAATAAAACTGGAATTCCGCTAGTCGTGCCGGTATTATCGCTTGTCGTGGCCCAAGCCCGACACCGTGGTACGGAGCCAGTACCGTATCACCTGATATTTATCAAGGACATCAAATACGACCCAAGGAACCATAACCAACACTTCAAAATGACCAAATTATATTTTTGGGATTTTATGGCAATTAAACTGGAATTCCGCCATTCGTGCCTTTATTATCGCCTGCCATGGCCCAAGCCCGACGCTGTGGTACGACGCCCGTACCGGATCACCTGATATTTGTCCGGGACATCAAATATGACCCAAGGAACCATAACAAATGCTTCAAAATGACCAAATTACTTTTTTGGCATTTTATGGCAGTTAAACTGCAATTCTGCCAGTCGTGCCTGTATTATCGCCTGCCACGGCCCATGCCCGACGCCGTAATACAGTGCCGGTACAGGATCGCGTGATATTTTTCTGGTACATTAAATACGACCCAAGAAACCATAACCAACGATTCAAAATGACCAAATTACATTTGTTGGAATTTTATGGCAATTAAACTTGAATTCCGCTAGTCGTGCCTTTATTATTGCCTATCGAGACCCAAGCCTGACACCGTGGTACGGAGCCGGTATCGGATCGCCAGATATTTGCCGGGGACATCAAATACGACCAGAGGAACCATAACCAATGCTTCGAAATGACCAAATTACACTTTTTGGTATTTTATGGCAATTAAACTGGAATTCTGCTGGTCGTGCCTGTATTATCGCCTGTCGTGGCCCAAGCCTGAAACCGTGGTACAGAGCCGGTACCGGATCGCCTGATATTTTTTTGAGACACGAAATACGACCCAAGGAACCATAACCAACGTTTAGAAATGACCAAATCACATTTTTTGGCATTTTATGATAATTAAACTTGAATTCCGCCAGTCGTGCCTGTATTATCGCCTGCCATGGCCCAGGTCCGACGCTGTGGTACGGAGCTGGTACCAGATCGACTAATATTTTTGCGGCACATCAAATATGACCAAAGGAACCATAAGGCATTTAATGGCAATTATACTGGAATTCCGCCAGTCGTGCTTGTATTATCGCCTGCCATAGCCAAAGCCCGACGCTGTGGTACGGAGATGGTAGCGGATCGCCAGATATTTGTCGGGGACATCAAATACTACCCAAGGAACCATAACCAACGCTTCGAAATGACCAAATTACATTTTTGGCATTTTATGGCAATTAAACTGGAATTCTGCCAGTCGTGCCTGTATTATCGCCTGTCGTAGTCCAAGCCCGACGCCGTGGTACGAAGCCGGTACCGGATCGCCTGATATTTGTCCGGGACATCAAATACGACCCAAGGAACCATAAAAACTCTTTAAAATGACCAAATTACATTTTTTGCCATTTTATGGTAATTAAATTGGAATTTCGCCAGTTGTGCTTGTATTATCACCTGCCAAGGCCCAAGCCCGACGCCTTGGTACAGACCCGGTACTAGATCGCCTAATATTTATCCGGCAAATCAAATACGACCAAAGGAACTATAAGGCATTTTATGGCAATTAAACTGGAATTCCGCCAGTCGTGCATGTATTATCGCCTGCAGTGGCCCAAGTCCGATGCCGTGGTACGGAGCCGGTACCGGATCGCTTGATATTTATTTGGGATATCAAACACGAGCCAAGGAACCATAACCAATGATTCTAAATGAGCAAATTACATTCTTTGGAAGTTTATGCCAATTAAACTGGAATTCCACCAGTCGTGCCGGTATTATCGCCTGTCTTCGACCAAGCCCGACGTCGTGGTACGGAGCCGGTACCGGATCACCTGATATATCCCGGACATCAAATATGGCACAAGGAACCATAACCAACGCTTCGAAATGACAAAATTACATTTTTTGGCATTTTATGGCAGTTAAACTAGTATTCCGACAGTCGTGCCTGTATTATCGCCTGCCATGGCCCAAGCCCGACGCCGTGGTATGTAGACGATACCGGATCGCTTGATATTTGTCCAGAACATCAAATACGACCTAATGAACCATAATCAACGCTTCAAAATGACCAAATTACATTTTTTGGCAACTTAACTGGAATTCCGCAAATCGTGCCTGTATTAATGCCTGCCATGGCCCAAGCCCGACGCCGTGGTATAGTGCCGGTATCGAATCGCTTGATATTTGTCCGTTACATTAAATACGACCCAAGGAACCATAACCAACACTTCAAAATGACCAAATTACTATTTTGGCATTTTATGGAAATTAAACTTGAATTCCCCCGGTCGTGCCTGTATTATCGCCTGTCATGGCCCAAGCCCGACGCCGTGGTATGGAGCCAGTACCAGATCGCCTGATATTTTTCCGGGACATCAAATATGACCCAAGGAACCATAACATCACTTTCGAAATTACCAAATTACATTTTTGACTTTTTATTGCAATTAAACTGGAATTCCGCCAGTCGTGCCTCTATTAACGTCTATTGTTGCCCAAGCCCGACGCTGTGGTACGGAGCCGGTACTGGATCGCCTGATATTTGTACGGGACATCAAATATGATCCAAGGAACTATAACCAACGCTTTGAAATGACCAAATTACTTTTATTGGAATTTTACGGCAATTTAACAGTAATTCTGCCAGTCGTGCCTCAATATCGCGTGCCATGGCCCAAGCCCGACGCCGTGGCACGGAGCCGGTACCTGATCGCCCGGTATTTGGCTGGGACATCAAATGCGACCCAAGGAAGGATAACCAACGCTTCAAAATAACCAAATTACATTTTTTGGCATTTTATTGCAATTAAACTGGAATTCCACCAGTCGTGCCACTATTATCGCATGTCGTGGCCCAAGCCCGACGACGTGGTACGGAACCGGTACCGGATCGCCTGAAATTTGTCCAGGACATCCAATACGACCCAAGGAATGATAACCAATGCTTCGAAATGAACAAATTACATTTTTTGGCCTTTTATTGCAATTAAATTGGAATTCCGGCAGTCGTGCCTCTATTATCGCCTGCCGGGCACAAGCCCGACGTCGTGGTATGGTGCCGGTACCGGATTGCGTGCTATTTTTCCTGGACATCAATTACTATCCAAGGAACTATAACCAATGGTTTGAAATGACCAAATTACATTTTTTGGCATTTTATGGCAATTAAACTGGAATTCCGCCAGTCGTGCCTCTATTATTGCATGCCATGGCCCAAGCCCGACGTCGTGGTAGGGAGCTGGTACCAGATCACTTTATATTTGTCCGAGACATCAAATACGACCCAAGTAACCATAACCAATGCTTCGAAAGGACCAATTTACATTTTTTGGTATTTTATGGAAATTAAACTGGAATTCTGCCAGTCGTGCTTGTATTAGCGCATGCCGTGGCCCAAGCCCGATGCCGTGGTACAGAGCTGGTATCGGATCGGCTGATATTTCTCCGGGACATAAAATACGACCTAAGGAACCATAACCAACACTTTGAAATGACCAAATTACATTTTTGGCATTTTATGGCAATTAAACTGGAATTCCGCCAGTCGTGCCTTTATTATCGCTTGCCATGGCCCAAGCCTGACGCTGTGGTACGGTGCTGGTAACGGATCGCCTGATATTTGTCCGGGACATAAAATACAACCGAAGGAACCATAACCAACGCTTCGAAATGACCAAATTACATTTTTTGGAATTTTATGGTAGTTAAACTGGAATTTCGCAAGTCGTGCCTGTATTATCGCCTACCACGGTCCAAGCCCGACGCCGTGGTACAATGCCGGTACCGGATCGCCTGATATTTGTCCGGGACATCAAATACAACCGAAGGAACCATAACCAACACTTTGAAATGACCAAATTACATTTTTTGGAATTTTATGGCAATTAAACTGGAATTCCACAAGTCGTGCCTGTATTATCGCCTGCCGTGGCCCAAGCCCGACAGCGTGGGACGGAGACTGTATCAGATCACCTGATATTTTATCCAGGACATCAAATACGACCTAAGGAACCATAACCAACACTTCGATATGACCAAATTACTTTTTTGGCATTTTATGGCAATTAAACTGGAATTCCGCCAGTCGTGCCTAATTATCGCTTGCCGTGGCCCAAGCCCGACGCCGTGGTACGGAGTCTGTACCGAATCGCCTGATATTTCTCCAGGACATCAAATACGACCCAAGGAACCATAAAAAATGCTTCAAAATGACCAAATTACATTTTTTGGCATTTTATGGTAATTAAACTGGAATTCCGCCAGTCGTGCCTAATTATCGCTTGCCGTGGCCCAAGCCCGACGCCGTGGTACGGAGTCTGTACCGAATCGCCTGATATTTCTCCAGGACATCAAATACGACCCAAGGAACCATAAAAAATGCTTCAAAATGACCAAATTACATTTTTTGGCATTTTATGGTAATTAAACTGGAATTCCGCTGGTCGTGCCTGTATTATCTTCTGCCATGGCCCAAGCCTGACGTCGTGGTACGGAACCGGTTTTGGATCGACTGATATTTTTCTGGGACATCAAATACGACCCAAGGAATCATAACCAATGCTTCGAAATGACCAAATTATATTTTTTGGCAACTAAACTGGAATTCCGCCAGTCGTGGCTGCATTATCGCTTGCCATGGCCCAAGCCCGATGCTGTGGTACAGTGCCGGTACCGGATAGCTTGATATTTGTTCGGTACATTAAATACAACCCAAGGAACCATAACCAACGCTTCGGCATGACCAAATTACAATTTTTGGCATTTTAGGGCAATGTAACTGGAATTCCCCCAATCGTGCCTGTATTATTGCCTTCCATGGCCCAAGCCCGATGCCGTGGTACGGATCCGGTACTAGATCGCCTAATATTTTTCCTGGACATTAAATACGACCCAAGGAACCATAACCAACACTTTCAAAATGACCAAATTATTTTAGCATTTTATTGCAATTAAATTGGAATTCTGCCAGGCGTGCCTCTATTATCGCCTGTTGTGGCCCAACCCCGATGCCATGGTACAGAGCTGGTACTGGATCGCCTGATATTTGTACGTGACATCAAATATGATCCAAGGAACCATAACCAACGCTTTGAAATGAACAAATTACATTTTCTTGAATTTTATGGCAATTTAAGATGAATTTCGCCAGTCGTGCATCAATATCGCCTGTCGTGGCCCAAGCCCGACGCCGTGGTACGGAGCCGATACCGAATCATCTGATATTTGGCTGGGACATCAAATACGACCCAAGGAACAATAACCAATGCATCGAAATGACCAAATTACATTTTTTGGCATTTTATTGCAATTAAACTGGAATTCCACCAGTCGTGCCTCTATTATCGCATGTCGTGGATGAAGCCCGACGTCGTGGTACGTAGCCGGTACCGGATCACCTGATATTCATGCGGGACATCAAATAAGACCCAAGAAATGATAACCAATTCTTCGAAATGAACTAATTACATTTTTTGGCAATTTATGGCAGTTAAACTAGAATTCCGCCAGTCGTGCCTGTATTATCGCATGCCATGGTCCAAGCCCGACGCCGTGGAACAGAGCCGTCACCGGATCGCCTAATATTTGTACAGGACATCAAATACGATCCAAGGAACCATAACCAAAGCTTCGAAATGAACAAATTACATCTTTTAGCATTTTATGGAAATTAAACTGGAATTCAGCTAATCGTGCCTCTATTATCGCCTGTCGTGGCCCAAACCCTATGTCGTGGTACGGAGCCGGTACCAGATTGTCTGATATTTGTCAGGGACATCAAATACGACCCAAGGAACCATAACCAATGCTTCAAAATAACCAAATTACATTTTTTGGCATTTTATGGCAATTAAACTGGAATTCTACCAGTCGTGCCTGTATTATCGCCTGCCATGGCCCAAGTCCGACGCCGTGGTACGGAGTCGGTGCCGGATTGCTTGATATTTGTTCGGGGCATCAAATACGACCCCAGGAACCATAACCAATGCTTCGAAATGACCAAATTATATTTTTGGCATTTTATGGTAATTAAACTAGAATTCCGCTAGTCGTGCCTGTGTTATCGCCTGCTATGGCCCAAGCCTGATGTCGTGGTACATGCCCGGTACCGGATCGCCTGATATATGTCTGCGATATTAAATCGACCCAAGGAACCATAACCAACGCTTCGAAATGACCAAATTTTAATTTTTGGAATTTTATGGCAATTAAACTGGAATTCTGCCAGTCGTGTTATCGCCTGCCATGGCCCAAGCCCAACGCCGTGGTGCGGAGCCGGTACCAGATCACCTGATATTTGTCCGGGACATCAAATACGACCCAAGGAACCATAACCAACACTTTCGAAATGACCAAATTACATTCTTTGGCCTTTTAGTGCAATTAAACTGGAATTCCGCTAGTCGTGCCTCTATTATCGCTTGTCGTGGCCCAAGCCCGACGTCGTGGTACAGAGTCCGTACCGGATCGCCTGATATTTATTCGGGACATCAAGTACGATCCAAGGAACCATAACCAACGCTTTNCGTGGTATGTAGCCGGTACCTGATCGCCAGATATTTTTCCGAAACATCAAATACAACCCAAGGAACCATAACCAACATTTCGAAATGACCAAATTACATATTTTGGCATTTTATGGCAATTAAACTGGAATTCCGCCAGTCGTGCCAGTATTATCGCCTGTCGTGGCCCAAACCTGACGCCGTGGTAGGGAGCTGGTACCGGATTGACTGATATTTTTTCGGGACATCAAATACGACCCAAACGATAACCAACGCTTTGAAATGACCAAATTATATTTTTTGGCATTTTATGGCAATTAAACTAGAATTCCGCCAGTCCTGCCTGTATTATCGCGTGCCGTGGTCCAAGCCCAACGCCGTGGTACGGAGCCGGTACCGGATCTCCTGATATTTGTTCGGGACATCAAATACGACCCAATGAACCATAACCAATGCTTCAAAATGAACAAATTCTATTTTTGGCATTTTATGGCAATTAAACTAGAATTCCACATGTCGTGCCTGTATTATCGCCTGCCATGGCCCAAGCCTGATGCCGTGGTACGCAGCCGGTACCTGATCGCCAGATAATTGTCCGGAACATCAAATACAACCCAAGTAACCATAACCAACGCTTCAAAATAAACAAATTCTATTTTGGCATTTTATGGAAATTAAACTGGAATTCTGCCAGTCGTGCCTGTATTATCGCCTGCCATGGCCCAATTCCGACGCATGGTACTGAGCCGGTATCGGATCGCCTGATATTTGTCCGGGACATCAAATACAAAACAAGGAACCATAACCAACGCTTCGAAATGACCAAATTACATTTTGTGGCATTTTATGGAAATTAAACTGGAATTCCGCCAGTCGTGCATGTATTATCTCCTTCCATGGCCCAAGCCCGATGCCGTGGTATGGAGATTGTACCAGATCATGTGATATTTGTCCGGGACATTAAATACGACCCAAGGAACCATAACCAACGCTTCTAAATGACCAAATTATATTTTTTTGCATTGTATGGCAATTAAACTGGAATTTCACCAGTCGTGCCTGTATTTTCGCCTGCCATGGCCCAAGCCCGACGACGTGGTACGGAGCCGGTACCTGATGTTTTATACGTCAATACCACACAACAGAGGGTGATTTGTGTGGTGTCCAATTTTTGAGTGCTGTCTCTATAGAAGAACCAGGTTCTTCTAGGTGTTCTAACTTCTACAGTTTGCGGAATAATAATTGCAGAAATAAAAGAACACAACAATTTTACGTGGAAAACACCCGTCTCAAAAGGTGAAAAAACCACGACCTACTACTCAGTAGGATTTCTCCAAATACTTCACTACAACTCTGAACCAAAATGACCAACTCTGAAAAAATAGATCGCCTGATATTTGTCCGAGACATCAAATACGATCCAAGGAACCATAACCAACGCTTCGAAATGATCAAATTATATTTTTTGTTATTTTATGGCAATTAAACTGGAATTCCGCCAGTCATGTCTCTATTATCGCCTATCATGGCCCAAGCCCGATACCGTGATACGAAGTCGGTACCGGATCGCCTGATATTTGTCCGGGACATCAAATACAACCCAAGGAACGTTAACGAATGCTTCAAAATGACCAAATTACATTTTTTGGAATTTTATGGAAATTAAACTGGAATTCCACCAGTCGTGCCTATATTATTGCCTACAGTGGCCCAAGCCCGACGCCGTGGTACGGAGCCATGATCGGATCACCTGATATTTGTCCAGTACAACAAATAGGACCCAAGGAACCATAACCAACGCTTCAAAATGACCAAATTACATTTTTTGCATTTTATGGAAATTAAACTGTAATTCCGCCAGTCGTGCCTGTATTATCGCCTGCCGTGGTACGGAGCTGGTACTGGATCGCCTGATATTTGTTCGAGACATCAAATATGACCCAAGAAACCATAACCAACGCTTCGAAATGACAAACTTACATTTTTTGGCAATTAAACTTGAATTCCGCCAGTCGTGGCTGTATTATTGCCTGGCGTGGCCCAAGCCTGACGTCGTGGTATGGAGCCGGTACTGGATCATCTGATATTTTTCCGGGATATCAAATACGACCCAAGGAACAATAACCAACGCTTTGAAGTGACAAAATTACATTTTATGGCAATTAAATTGGAATTCCGCCAATCGTGGCTCTATTATCGCCTGTCGTGGCCCAAGCCCGACGCCATGGTACGGAGCCAGTACCGGATCGCCTGATATTTGTCCGGGACATCAAATATGACCCAAGGAACGATAACCAACGCTTCGAAATGACCAAATTAAAGTTTTTGGCATTTTATTGCAATTAAACTGGAATTCTGCCAGACGTGCCTGTATTATCGCCTGCCATGGCCCAAGCCCATTGCCGTGGAACGGAGCCGGTACCAGATCGCCTGATATTGGTCCAGGGCCGGTATTGGATCGCCTGATATTTGTCTGGAACATCAAATACGACCCAAGGAAGCATAACCAACACTTCGAAATGACCAAATTACATTTTTTGGCATTTTATGGCAATTGAACTGGAATTCCACCAGTCGTGCCTGTATTATCGCTTGCCGTGGTACGGAGCCGGTACCGGATCACCTGATATTTGTCCGGGACATAATACGACCCAGGAACCGTAACCAACACTTCGAAATGACCAAATTACATTTTTTGGCATTTTATGGCAATTAAACTGTAATTCCGCCAATCGTGCCTTTATAATCGCATGCATTGCCCAAGCCCCACGCCGTGGAAAGGAGCCGGTACCGGATTGCCTAATATTTGTCCAGGACATCAAATTCGACCCAAGGAACCATAACCAACGCTTCGAAATGACCAAATTACATTTGTTTGCATTTTATGGCAATTAAACGTGAATTCCGCCAGTCGTGCCTGTGTTATCGCCTGCCATGGCCCAAGCCCTATGCCGTGGTATGGAGCTAGATACCGGGTCGCCTGATATTTTTCTGGGACATCAAACACGACCCAAGGAACGATAAACAAGCCTTCGAAATGACCAAATTACACTTTTTGGCATTTTATGGCAATTAAACTGGAATTTTGATAGTCGTGCATGTATTATCGCCTACCATGGCCCAAGCCCGACGCCGTGGTACGAATCCGATACTAGATCGCCTGATATTTGTCCGGAAAATCAAATACGACCCAAGGAACCATAACCAACACTTTTGGAAATGACCAAATTACATTGTCTGGCATTTTATTGCAATTAAACTGGAATTCCGGCAGTCGTGCCTCTATTATCGCATGTCGTGGCCCAAGCCCGACCTTGTGGTACGGAGCCAGAATCGGATCGCGTGATATTTGTCCCGGACATCAAATACGATCCAAGGAACCACAACCAACTCTTCGAAATGATCAAATTATATTTTTGGCCATTATGGCAATTAAACTGGAATTCTGCCAGTCGTGCCTCTATTATCGCCTGTCGTGGCCCAAGCCCGACGCCGTGGTACGGAGCCGGTACCGGATTGCCTGATATTTGTCAGGGACATCAAATACGACCAAAGGAACGTTAACCAACGCTTCGAAATGACCAAATTATATTTTTGGGCATTTTATGGCAATTAAACTGGAATTGTGCCACTCGTGCCTGTATTATCGCCTGCCATGGCCCAAGCCCGACGTCGTGGTACTGAGCTGGTACCAGATCGCCTGATATTTGTCCGGGACATCAAATACGACCCAAGGAACCATAACCAACAATTTTGAAATGTCCAAATTACATTATTTGGCATTTTATTGCAATTAAACTGGAATTCTGCCAGTCGTGCCTCTATTATCGCATGTCGTGGCCCAAGCCCGACCTCATGGTACGGAGCCGGTATGGGATCGCCTGATAATTGTCCCGAACATCAAATACGATCAGAGGAAACCAACTCTTCGAAATGATCAATTACATTTTTGGGTTTTTATGGCAATTAAACTGGAATTGTGCTAGTCGTGCCTCTATTATCTCCTGTCGTGGCTAAAGCCCGAAGCCGTGGTACGGTGCCGGTACCGGATCACTTGATATTTGTCCGGGACATCAAATACGACCAAAGGAACGTTAACAAACGCTTCGAAATGACCAAATTACATTTTTTGGCATTTTATGGCAATTAAACTGGAATTCTTCCAGTCGTGCCTGTATTATTGCCTGCCATGGCCTAAGCTCGACGCCGTGGTACGGAGCTGGTACCGTATCGCCTGATATTGTTTTGGGACATCAAATAGGACCCAAGGAACCATAACCAACGCTTCAAAATGACCAAATTACATTTTTTGGCAGTTTATGGCAATTAAACTGGAATTTCGCCAGTCGTGCCTCTATTATCGCATGTCGTGACCCAAGCCCGACGACGTGGTATGGAGCTGGTAGTAGATAGCCTGATATTTTTTTGGGACATCAAATACGACCCAAGGAACCATAACCAACGGTTAGAAATGACCAAATTATATTTTTTTGGCACTTTATGGCAATTAAACTGGAATTCCGCAAGTCGTGCCTGTATTATCGCCTATCGTGGCCCAAGCCCGACGCCCTGGTACGCAACAGGTACTAGATCGCCTGATATTTCTCCGGGACATCAAATACAAACGAAGGAGTCATAACCAATGCCTCGAAATGACCAAATTACATTTTTTGGTATTTTATGGAAAATAAATTGGAATTCCCCAGTCGTGGCTCTATTATCGCCTGACGTGCCTCTATTATCGCCTGCCGTGGCCCAAGCCCGATTCCGTGGTACGGAGTCGGTACTGGATCACTTGATATTTGTCCTGGACATCAAATACGACCCAAGAAACCATAACCAACGCTTCGAAATGACCAAATTACATTTTCGGCATTTTATGGCAACTAAACTGGAATTCCGCCAGTCGTGCCTGTATTATCGCTTGTCGTGGCCCAAGCTTGACGCCGTGGTACGGAGCCGGTATCGGATCACCTGATATTTTTCCGGGACATCAAATAAGACCCAAGGAACCATAACCAATGCTTCGAAATGACCAAATTACATTTTTTGGCAATTAAACTTGAATTCTGCTAGTCGTGCCACCATTATCGCCTGCCGTGGCCCAAGCCCGAAGCTGTGGTACGAAGCTGGTACTGGATCACCTGATATTTGTTCTGGACATCAAATAAGATCCAAGGAACCATAACCATTGCTTCGAAATAACCAAATTACATTTCTTGGCACTTTATGGCAATTAAATTAGAATTTCCGCCAATCGTGGCTCTATTATCGCCTGCCGTGGCTCAAGCCCGACGCCGTGGTACGGAGCCGGTACTGGATTGCTTGTATTTTTCTGGGACATCAAATAAGATCCAAGAAACCATAACCAACGCTTCGAAATGACCAAATTACATTTTTTGGCATTTTATGGCAATTAAACTTGAATTCCGCCAGTCGTGCCTGTATTATCGCTTGCCATGGCCCAAGTCTGACGCCGTGGTACAGAGCCGGTACCAAATCGCCTGATATTTGTTTGGGACATCAAATACGACCCAAGGAACCATAACCAGTGCTCCGAAATGACCAAATTACATTTTTTAGCATTTATGGCAGTTAAACTAGAATTCTACCAGTCGTGCCTGTATTATCGCCTGCCATGGCCCAAGCCCGACGTCGTGGTACGGAGCCGGTACCGGATCGCCTAATATTTGTCCGGTACATCAAATATGACCCAAGGAAGCATAACCAATGCTTCGAAATGACCAAATTACATTTTTCGGCATTTTATGGCAATTAAATTGGAATTCCGCCAGTTGTGCCTGTATTATCGTCGCCTGCCATGGCCTAAGCCCGACGCCGTGGTACGGAGCCGGTACCGGATCACCTGATATTTGTTCTGGACATCAAATACGACGCAAGGAACCATAACCAACACTTCAAAATGACCAAATTACATTTTTGGCATTTTATGGCAATTAAACTGGAATTCTGCCAGTCGTGCATGTATTATCGCCTGCCGTGGCCCAAGCCCGACGTCGTGGTACAGAGCCGGTACCTGATTGCCTGATATTTTTCCGAGACATCAAATACGACCTAAGGAACCATAACCAACGATTCGAAATGATCAAATTACATTTTTTGACATTTTATGGCAATTAAATTGGAATTCCACCAATCGTACTTGTATTATCGCCTACCATGGCCTAAGCCCAACACCGTGGTATGTAGCCGGTATTTTATCACCCGATATTTGTCCAGGACATCAAATATGACCCAAGGAACCATAACCAACGCTTCAAAATGACCAAATTACATTTTTTGGCATTTTATGGCAATTAAATTGGAATTCCACCAATCGTACTTGTATTATCGCCTACCATGGCCTAAGCCCAACACCGTGGTATGTAGCCGGTATTTTATCACCCGATATTTGTCCAGGACATCAAATATGACCCAAGGAACCATAACCAACGCTTCAAAATGACCAAATTACATTTTTTGGCATTTTATGGAAATTAAACTGAAATTCGGCCAGTCGTGACCCTATTATCGCCTGTCGTGACCCAAGCCCGGCGCCGTGGTATTGAGCCGGTACTGGATCGCCTGATTTTTGTTCGGGAATCAAATACAATCCAAGGAACCATAACAACCGCTTCGAAATGACCTAATTACATTTTTTGGCATTTTATGGCAATTAAGCTGGAATTCCGCCAGTCGCGCCTGTATTATCACCTGCCATGGCCCAAGTCCAACGCCGTGGTACGGAGCTGATACCGAATCGCCTGATATTTGTCTGGGACATCAAATACGACCCAAGGAACCATAACTAACGCTTCGAAATGACCAAATTACATTTTTCAGTATTTTATGGCAGTTAAACTGGAATTCTGCCAGTCGTGCCTGTATTATCGCATGGCGTGGCCCAAGCCCGACGTCGTGGTATGGAGACGGTACCGGATTGCCTGATATTTGTCCAGGACATCAAATACGACCCAAGGAACCATAGCCAACGCTTTCAAATGACCAACTTACATTTTTTGGAATTTTATGGAAATTAAACTGGAATTCGGCAAGTCGTGCCTCTATTATCGCCTGTCGTGGCCCAAGCCCGGCGCCGTGGTATGGAGCCGGTACTGGATCGCCTGATTCGGGACATTAAATACGATCCAAGGAACGATAACCAATGCTTCGAAATGACCTAATTACATTTTTTTGCATTTTATGGCAATTAAACTGGAATTCCGCTAGTCGTGCCTCGATTATCGCTTGTCGTGGCCTAAGCCCGACGTCGTGGTTTGGAGCCGATATTGGATCGCCTGATATTTTTTCGGGACATCAAATATGATCCAAGAAACCATAACCAACGCTTCGAAATGACCAAATTACATTTTTTGGCATTTTATGGCAATTAACCTGGAATCGGCCAGTCGTGCCTCTATTATCGCCTGCCATGGCCCAACCCCGACGTCGTGGTACGGAGCCGGTACCAGATCACTTTATATTTGTCCGGGACATCAAATACGACCCAAGGAACCATTACCAACGCTTCGAAATGACCAAATTAATTTTTTTGGCATTTTATGGAAATTAAACTAGAATTCGGCCAGTCGTGCCTCTATTATCGCCTGTCGTAGCCCAAGCCCGGCGTCGTGGTATGAAGCAGGTACTGGGCGCTTGATATTTGTTCGGGACATAA
The DNA here is from genome assembly GCA_005239525.1 of Nicotiana knightiana. NCBI lineage: Eukaryota > Viridiplantae > Streptophyta > Magnoliopsida > Solanales > Solanaceae > Nicotiana > Nicotiana knightiana. Next base: position 7,493 of record ML390252.1, on the reverse strand, counting down.
AATACGATCCAAGGAACCATAACCAACGCTTCAAAATGACCTAATTACATTTTTGGCATTTTATGGCAATTAAACTGGAATTCCGCTAGTCGTTCCTCTATTATCGCCTGTCGTGGCCCAAGCCCGACGCCGTTGTAAGAATTCGGTACCATATCGCCTCATATTTGTCCGGGACATCAAATACGACAAAGGAAGCATAACCAACGCTTCAAAATGACCTAATTACATTTTTGGCATTTTATGGCAATTAAACTGGAATTCCGCTAGTCGTTCCTCTATTATCGCCTGTCGTGGCCCAAGCCCGACGCCGTTGTAAGAATTCGGTACCATATCGCCTCATATTTGTCCGGGACATCAAATACGACAAAGGAAGCATAACCAACGCTTCAAAATGACCTAATTACATTTTTGGCATTTTATGGCAATTAAACTGGAATTCCGCTAGTCGTTCCTCTATTATCGCCTGTCGTGGCCCAAGCCCGACGCCGTGGTAAGAATTCGGTACCATATCGCCTCATATTTGTCCGGGACATCAAATACGACAAAGGAAGCATAACCAACGCTTCAAAATGACCAAATATCATTTAATGGTAATTAAATTGAAATTCCGCCAGTCGTGCCTTTATTATCGCCTGTCGTGGCCCAAGCTCGACGCCGTGGTACAAAGTCGGTACTGGATCGCCTGATATTTGTTCGGGACATAAAATACTACCCAAGGAACCATAACCAATGCTTCGAAATGACCAAATTACATTTTTTGGCATTTTATGGAAATTAAACTGGAATTCGGCCAGTTGTGCCTCTATTATCGCCTGTCGTGGCCCAAGCCCGGCGCCGTGGTATGGAGCCGATACCGGATCACCTAATATTTGTCCGAAACATCAAATACGACCCAAGGAACCCTAACCAACTCTTCGAAATGACCAAATTTGGCATTTTATGGCAGTTAAACTGGAATTCTGCCAGTCGTGCCTGTATTATCTCCTGTTGTGGCCCAAGTCCGATACCGTGGCACGGAGTCGATACCGAATCGCCTGATATTTTTCCGGGACATCAAATACAACCCAACGAACAATAATCAACACTTCGAAATGATCAAATTATATTTTTTGGCATTTTATGGTAGTTAAACTGGAATTCTGCCAGTCGTGCCTGTATTATCGCCTGCCGTGGACCAAGCCTGACGTCGTGGTGCGCAGCCGGTATTGGATCGCATGATATTTGTCCTGGACATCAAATACGACCCAAGGAACCCTAACCAACTCTTCGAAATGACCAAGTTTGGCATTTTATGGCAGTTAAACTGGAATTCTGCCAGTCGTGCCTGTATTATCGCCTGCCGTGGACCAAGCCTGACGTCGTGGTGCGCAGCCGGTATTGGATCGCCTGATATTTGTCTGGGACATCAAATACGACCCAAGAAACCCTCTTCGGAATGACCAAATTACATTTTTTGGCATTTTATGGCAGTTAAACTGGAATTCTGCCAGTCGTGCCTGTATTATCTCCTGCCGTGGCCCAAGCCCGACGTTATGGTATGGAGCCGATACCAGATCGCCTGATATTTGTCCAGGACATCAAATACGACCCAAGGAACCATAACCAATGCTTCGAAATTACCAAATTACATTTTTTTGGCATTTTAGGGAAATTAAACTGGAATTCGACACGTCGTGCCTCTATTATCACCGGTAATGGCCCAAGCCCGTCGTCGTGGTATGGAGCCGGTACTGGATCGCCTGATATTTTTTCGGGGCATCAAATACGATCCAAGAAACCATAACCAACGCTTCGAAATGACCAAATTACGTTTTTTGGCATTTTATGGCAATTAAACTGGAATTCCGCCAGTCGTGCCTGTATTATTGCCTACCATGGCCCAAGTCCGACGCGGTGGTACAGAACCGGTACAGGATCGCCTGATATTTGTCCGAGACATCAAATGCGATCCAAGAAACCATAACCAACGCTTCGAAATGATAAAATTACGTTTTTTGGCATTTTATGGCAATTAAACTGGAATTCCGCCAGTCGTGCCTGTATTATTGCCTGCCATGGCCCAAGTCCGACGCCGTGGTACAGAACCGGTACAGGATCGCCTGATATTTTTCCGGGACATCAAATGTGATCCAAAAAACCATAACCAACGCTTCGAAATGACCAAATTATGTTTTTTGGCATTTTATGGCAATTAAACTGGAATTCCGCGAGTCGTGCCTGTATTATTGCCTGCCATGGCCCAAGTCCGACGCCGTGGTACAGAACCGGTACAGGATCGCCTGATATTACATCAAATGTGACCCAAGGAATTATAACCAACGCTTCGAAATGACCAAATTAGATTTTTTGGCATTTTATGGCAATTAAACTGGAATTCTGCCAGTCGTGCCTGTATTATCGTCTGCCATGGCCCAAGCCCGACGTTGTGGTACGGAGCCGGTATCAGATAGCCTGATATTCTTCCGGGACATCAAATACGACCCAAGGAACCATAAACAATGCTTCGAAATGACCAAATTACATTTTTCGGCATTTTATGGTAATTAAATTGGAATTCCGCCAGTCGTGCCTGTATTATCACCTGCCATGGCCTAAGCCAGACGTCGCGGTACGGAGCCGGTACCGGATCTCCTGATATTTTTCGGTACATCAAATACGACCCAAGGAACAATAACCAACGCTTCAAAATGTCAAAATTACATTTTTTGGCATTTTATGGCAATTAAACTGGAATTCCGCTAGTCGTGCCTGTATTATTGCCTGCCATAGTCCAAGCCCGACGTTCTGGAACGCAGCCGGTACCGGATCTCCTGATATTTTTTCGGGACATTAAATACGACCCAAGGAACCATAAACAACGCTTCGAAATAACCAAATTACATTTGTTGGCATTTTATGGCAATTAAATTGGAATTCCGCCAGTCGTGCCTGTATTATCGCCTGCAATGGCCCAAGACCGACGCCGTGGTACGAAGTCGGTACCAGATCGCCTCATATTTATCCGGGACATCAAATACGACAAAGGAACCATAACCAACGCTTCGAAATGACCAAATATCATTTTATGGAAATTAATTTGAAATGCTGCCAGTCGTGCCTCTATAATCTCCTGCCGTGGCCCAAGCCCGACGCCGTAGTATGAAGCCGGTACCAGATCTCTTGATATTTTTCCAGGACATCAAATACGAACCAAGGAACCATAACCAACGGTTCGAAATGACCAAATTATATATTTTTGGCATATTATGGCAATTAAACTGGAATTCTGTTAGTGGTGCCTTTATTATCGCCTGCCATGGCCCAAGCCCGACGATGTGGTAGGGATCTGGTACCGAATTTGCCTAATATTTGTCCGAGACATCAAATACGACCCAAGGAACCATAACCAATGCTTCGAAATTCCCATATTACTTTTTTTGGCAATTCAACTGGTATTCTGCCAGTCGTGCCTCTATTGAAGTCCATTATGTTCTTATAAAATATGTATTTTTAGTTTCTATAATTGATTAAAGTAAAATATTATTATTTTTTTAAAAATAATATTAAGTATTTTTATGATGTTAGTTACAAATATAATATAATTAGTCATTAAAACATTTTAAAGAAACAATATCTATCTTAAATGTCAAATTTAATATTATTTACAAAGGCATATATGTGTAAATCTTAACTTTTAATTTTTGATAATTAAATTTATTTTTTAAAACTTAATTTGAATGTGTAATTACACTTGTGCAACCAAACAATATGCTTCCAATTACACTTAATGACACTGTATAGCCGCACTCAAAATAATAGCCGAAAAAAGTATATTTTTGTATATCTTTTGTAGATATACAAATTTTCTATGTTATATACAAAAATTATACAAATTTTATATATTTTTCGGCTACTGAATACAATTAGTTTCTGGCAGAGGCTAAAAGCCAAATGTCCTAATTACATTGTGACTATGATGACCCAATGAGTCTTCTTGTGTTTTAGGACTTTATTCCACACTCATTAGCCTTAAAAATCTTATAATTATCCTTCTCGATTTGCGTTCACAGTCTGAGCGTAATTTCGGAAAGAATTTATACGAAAAATAGAAAAACTAATAATATTTGGAAATTTAAAATGATTTTTGGTTGACTTTGGTCAATGTTTTAATTAAACGGACACGGATCCGTGTTCCGATGGACCCAGTGGGTCTGTAATAAAATATTGGATATGGGCGTATGCCCAGAATCGAATTCCGAGGTCCATATATGAGAAATGAATTTTTAACTAAAATTGAATTTCAGAATATTTATGGTTTTAAAGTATGTGATTAATGCTTGATTTTGATGGTATCGGGCTGGTATTTTGGTTCTGGAGTACGTTACAGGTTCGTTATAATATCCAAACAAGATATGTGAAATTTGGTGAGAAACGGAGTCTATATGACGTGTATCGGACCCTCGGTTGAGAAAATAGAAACTTTAAGTGTTCTTGAGAATTTCAATGATTTTGATGCTAAATCCGTAGTTTTTTGTGTTAATTTAGCGATTTGATCGCACGAGCAAGTCCGTACGATATTTTAGACTTGTGTTCATGTTTGGTTTGGATCCCCGAGGGCTCGGGTGAGTTTTGGATAGGCGACAGGATGTTTCGAACTTAGAAATTATGTTGTTTTTTATGTTGCTAGTGCACAGGTGTTTTGTGCTTCGCGATCGCGAAGTGTAAACCAGGCTGAGGGGAAATTTCTTCTTCACGAACGCGAAGGACTGGTCGCGAGCGCGAAGCACTGGGAGTGTTACCCTTCACGAACGCAATCAGTCTCGCGCGAACGCGATGGTCAAGGGACCTTGGGGAGGGGAGTCATGTTCTTCTATGCGAACGCGACCACTGGGTCGCGAGCGCCATGGCTTGGGGGAGTTGCCTTACGCGAATGCATAGAAGGACTCGCAAACGCAACGGCCTTAGGCCATTGTGTATCGCGATCGCGACAAGCCTCTCGCGAACACGATGAAGGCCTGTCCAGCGAATTAAAAATAGAATGAGCACGGGATTTTTAAAAAAATTTCACAACTCCTCCATTAGAAGTCAACCTAGGACGATTATTGAAGAGGGATTTCAACACCCAATCATAGGTTTACACATTTTAAAATGTTTTCTTCGATTTCCATATAGTCTTTAATGTTGTTCTTTAAGGGTAGAAATTAGGGATTTTGGGAGAATTGAAAATTTTACAAATTTGGGGATTTAGACCTCGATTTGTGGTTGGATTCCAGAATTAATTGCATATTGTGGCTCGGGGGTGAATGGGTAAACAGATTGTGGTTCGACCTCGAGTTTGGACCAAGCGGGTCCGGGGTTGATTTTAATTTTTTTTGGAAAATTTGGGAAATATTTAATTAGTCATTAAAGTTATTTCCTTTAGATATAATTGATGTTATTAAGTAGATATTGCATAGATACGAGTGATTCGGAGGTGGAAAATAGAGGTAAAGCGATAACTAAGCATTGAGTTGGCCGTCGGATTGAGGTAAGTGATTGATCTAACTTCGACTTGAGGGATTAGGAATCCCCAACTTAATTGCTATGTGAAATTTTATGTGTGTGGCGTATAAGTGAGGTGACGAGTACCTATGCGCCACCAAACTATCTGTTTAGCCTGTTCCCTTCTCCGCTATATATATTGTCTTCCTGCCTTAAATGCTACATGTTAATTGGTGCTTCCAAGTTTAATTGCTTCTTATTAGATGTTTTTTCCTTTATTGAAAGTATTAATTATTCTGTGTTGCATGGTATCACGTTATTAGTTTAAGTTGGTTTATCAATGTTTCATGGGACATTTTGGTTGGGCTCGTTGTGTAGCATTATTTGACGAAGTCTCATAATTGTTTAGATTTTCGTTTGCATTGGTTTGAGGCATAAATGTTGTGGAGGGTTTTGAGCTAAATTGTGAAATACTTGTCCTTATTGTGTCATTGGTGATTGTCTAGGGGATCTGGTTGCGCGCCGCAACAAGGAGTAATAAGGGTGGACATGTGGTATCAGGTTGCACGCCGCAACAGGAGGAATAAGGGTTATATATTGAGGAGTAATAACTGTTGTTGACCCATGTCACTTATCATCAAAAAGGGAGAATTTTTTGACCCATGTCACTGCATAGTTTTGAAGATTAACAAAAGGGTGACCAGTTGAACCAGGTCCATCAGAACACACATCGTGAACTGACGAGCTGGGACATGAACCGTATATGCTTAGGAGATGTTTTGAATATGAAATATCAATGTACCAAGAGATTGTCTCCTAATGCGAAAAGGTTACAAACTGATCTGATCAATTGAAGTCGAATTCAGCAAGGAAAGTAACAAAAGAAAGGAAGTTGAGTTTGGTTCTAATTGGTTCACCCAGGTAGAGTTGAACTAGAATTGGAAGACAAGCTCAACGACTAACTCTATAAATACTTGATGTATTTCTGCTGAAATTCAACACGCACAAAGCTGAAGTGAATCAAAGTCTGAAAGCAGAATTCCCAGAGTTAATTTTTTCTAGAAGAATCATTGTGCGATACAAAAGCTACAATTCAACTAGAAGAACCAGTTCCATCTGATTATTTAGTGAGTCTAGTTGATTGTAGTAGGAGTTTTTAATATTGTATCTTTCAAATTTCATAGAAGCAAATGTAATAGGTACGTATTGATCAAGTTAGAGTTAACTTGAGGTGTGTAGAAATTAGCTAGGGGCTAGTTACTACAAAGGGTTAGAGTTAATCCTTAGGATTACAAAAGAGTTTATTTTGTAAGTCCGTTTGGCTCAGAGTTTTTAGTAAAGAGTTGAGAAAATCCTACTAAGGAGTAGGTCGTGGTTTTTTCACCTCTCGAGCCAGGTGTTTTCCACGTAAAAATCTCTGTATTTTTACTTTACTGCCTTTTATTATTCCGCAACAGTAATAGATGGAACACGAAGAAGAACCAAGTTCTTCTACTGAGACAGCACTCGAAAATTGTGTACCACACAAAGTAACCTATATTCTTGTGTGGTATTGAAGTCTAAAACATCATTGGGTATCAGAGCAGGTTATCCTTGAAAAACTAACACTTTGGAGAAGATCAAAATGGGTGCACCACCAATAAATTGGGAAGTTCAATCAAGTGCAAGGCCACTACTCTTCAATGGCCAGTACTACTCATGGTGGAAAACTAGGATGAAGGATCACCTAATTGGAGAATACTATGAACTCTGGGACATAGTCACTGATGGTCCTCTAGCCACCATGATGAAGACTACTGAAGGTATAGATATACCAAAGACAAGAGATGATTGCACTGATGAGGATCTAAATAAATGGGAGAAGAATGTAAAGGCCAAAAATTGGCTAGTATGTGGACTAGGTCCAGACGAGTACAGCAGAATCCAAAGTTGTACCACTGCCAAAGAGATTTAGGATACCTTGCAAGTATCTCATGAAGGAACACCTCAGGTAAAAAGGTCAAGAGGTACTCTACTATACTCTCAGTATGAAA
>ML390248.1:51889-124556 GCA_005239525.1 Nicotiana knightiana | reverse complement strand
GGCACCCAGATAGATCTCAGCACAACATTTCACCCTCAGACTGATGGCCAGTCAGAGCGTACAATTTAGATATTAGAGGACATGCTCAGGGCATGTGTGATTGACTTCAGAGGTCAGTGGGACCAGTTCTTGCCTTTGGCCGAGTTTGCTTACAATAATAGTTACCAGTCCAGCATCGAGATGGATCCATTTGAGGCTTTGTATGGTCGGCGATGTCGTTCCCCTATCGGGTGGTTTGAGCCTGGTGAGGCTAGGTTATATGGTACCGACCTGGTGAGGGATGCTTTGGAGAGGGTGAAGTTGATTCAGGAGAGGCTCCGCACAGCATAATCCAGACAGAAGAGTTACGTGGATCAGAGGGCGCGTGATGTATCATTTATGGAGGGAGACAAGGTTTTGTTGAAGGTCTCCCCGATGAAGGGTATTATGAGGTTTGGGAAGAAGGGCAAGCTGAGCCCGAGGTTTATAGGTCCCTTCGAGGTGTTTAGGCGAGTTGGGGAGGTTGCTTATGAGCTAGCCTTACCTCCCAGTTTATCAGGAGTTCATCCAGTTTTTCATGTATCCATGCTCCTGAGGTACCACGCCGACTTCTCTCACGTGGTTGATTTCATCACTATTCAGTTGGATGAGAGGTTGGGCTACGAAGAGGAGCCAGTTGCTATTATTGATAGACAGGATCGCTAGTTGAGGTCCAAGAGAGTTTCTGATGTGAAGGTGGTGGAGGGGCCAACCAATTGAGGAGGCGACCTGGGAGTCCGATGAGGACATGCAGAGCAGATATCCACACTTATTGAACACTTCAGGTACGATTCTAGACCCATTCGAGGACGAACGTTTGTTTAAGAGGTAGAGAATGTAACGACCCGACCTGTCATTTTGCGTTATCAGACCCCGTTCCCCTAAATGAAACTTCCCATAGCGGCTTATTGTGATTTATGACTTGTGGGGGCGGGTGGTCCGGGATTCGGAAGTGTTTAGAGTGCTATAGGAACACTCGGTTCCTTAAGTTTGGCCTTTAAGGCCAAACTTGACTTCAGTCAACATTTTTAGTAAACAACCTCGGAATCAAACTTCGACGGTTCCAGTAGCTTCGTATAATGATTTTGGACTTGGGCGTATGTCCGGAATGGGTTTTGGATGAGCCCGGAGCGTTTTCGGCGCCCAATATTGAAATATGAAGTTCCTTAAGTTCCTATTGTGGTTTGGGACGTGTTTTTGTGTTATCGAGGTTCGAACAGAATTTTGAGACCAGGAATAGTTTAGTTATGTCATTTATGGCTTGCCTGCAAAATTTGGTATCATTCCGAGTAGAATAAGTCGGTTCGACGCGTTGTTAGCGAAGTCAAGAAAACCTAAAGTTCCTAAGTTTGGTTCTACGGGTTTTGAGGTGTGATTTTGAGTTTTAGTGTTATTTTGGGCGCTCCAAAGGCTCGAGCGAGTCCGTATTATGATTTAGGACTTGTTGGTATATTTGGACGGGGGCTCGGGTGGGCCCAGGTGCCTCCCGGACGCCACATGAGGCCAAAAACCAGCTGAAATAGCTGCTGGTGCACCTGCTCTGGTGTGATCCGCAGGTGCGGGACCGCTCCTGCGGTCCTAGCCTCGCAGGTGCGACCCCCAGTTGGTAGTCCATTTCTCGCAGGTGCAGACGAAGTTCCGCATGTGAGGTCTCCCCTCCGCAGGTGCGGGCCCAGGCTTCCTCGTCCATTTCTGCAGGTGGAGCCTTTGCTCGCAGGTGCGGTCCTCGAGCCGCAGGTGCGGAAACACTGTCAGACATTTTGTTTCTTAAATACGATATTCTTCATTATTACTTCATTTCTTCCACCATTAGAACACCTTGAGATCTTAGGAAAAGAGCTCAACGACCCAGTCACTGAAAGGTAAGTAGATTCTATCCTAGAGTTAGTTAATGCATGCATTCTTAGTGGAATTTAACTACTTAATTAGTGAAAATTTAGGAATTTGGGTAGTAACCTAGGGACTTCGAGAATTTAGAAAATTAGTCGTGAATTAGCTATGAAACCAAGTAAAAACTATGTATTAATGATCCTTAGGCTATGGGTGAGTGTTTCCTTCTAGAATTTTCGAAATCCGAGCATGCGGGCCCGAGGTTGGATTTTGGGATTTCTTCAAGAATGGTGAATTTGGCTAAGTAATAGGAGAATTTCATGCTTTGAATATAAATTAATATATTTGTATAACATTTGGCTAGTTTCGAGTCAGTGGGTGTCGAGTTCGGAGTTTCGGGCGCATTATTGACCTGGGGAGTAGGTATGATGCGAGATGAGTCTCCTTTCTCTTTGTAAGGGGGAACTATCCCCCTAAGTGATTTATATGTTATATGTGATAATTTTGGGGGATACGTACGTACAAAGTGACGAGAGTTCGTACGTAGCGGCTATTACTATTATGTCCGGGTAGTTAGGACCATATCATGCCTTGTGTTTTTACTTGATATGAACTATATGCTAAATAAATTAAATATTACATGTTTCTTACTTCCCTGAGGTCATGAAATTTGATAAACTTGTAAGGAATTGTTCACTGAAAAGTAATTTTAAAAGGAATAATGTTTGTGCATGTGACCGCTTCGCAATTTACATTCTGCGAGCGGAGTGTGATTTTCCCCCACTCTTATGGGAACGGGCCGTACGCCACGACAAATTGAGATATGCACTTTTGGTTCGGGCCGTTCTATCCTCGACAGTGCATAGAGAGGATTGAGAGATGCACTTTTGGTTCGGGCCGTTCGATCCTCCGCAGGGCATAGAGAGGATTGAGAGATGCACTTTTGGTACGGGCCGTTCGATCCTCGGCAGTGCATAGATGTGAGTACTTTATGGAAAGGTGCACTTATGGTTCGGGGCGTTCAACCCTCGGCAGTGCACGAACAAGACTATCTTATGATTCCGGCCGGTTGTCCTTACCCTCCATGCACATGATTTATTTGTTACTAAATTCATGGATATTGATTTGACAGATATTTGGGGGAAAGTGAAGTAGTAATTGTTTTATTCAATCCCAGTACTTCCTTGAATTTCAGTGCCTTATATATATTTGTTGCTTCACTGCCTTTACATGCCTACCGTTTTTATCATATTCTGTTAAATTATATTGTTGGACCTTAGTGAGTGTCATGTTGACCTCTCGTCACTACCTCTTCGAGGTTAGGCGGGATACTCACTGGGTACATATATATTTATGTACTCATGCTACACTTTTTAATTATACAGGTTCTGAGGCTGGTGCATCTGGTTGTCGGACCGGAGCTTGACTTGATATTAGACGGACCTGACTTCACGGTGAGCTGCTTTTTCTCCTGGGGATCTCCGGCAGCACCATGGTGTTTCTTTTGCTTATTTCCCGTCTATTTCCTTCAGACGGTGGGACTGTATATTATATCTTTTGTATATTCTGTTAATATGCCCGTAGGACTTGTAACAGTAGTTCATGGCACACACGTGATGGTTGTTATGGATTTCGGGTTTGTATATATATTGGCTCACGCCTCTTCATGACTGCTTTTGATTAAAACTGGTCATTTATCCTTGTCGAATCATGTTTTAAGTTTAAAAGAACTGAGTATTTGTTGAAATGTTTAATCTAATAAGAAAGAATCCTTAGTAAACTCAGATTTGGCTTGCATGATCCCGTTGTTGGGCACCATCACGGCCTAAGTTAGGATTTTGGGTCGTGACAGTTCGCCAGTTACAAAATAAAAACTTCAGCTCTAGAGCTGAAGTTCGCCAGTTACAAAAACAAAAACTTCAGCTCTAGAGCTGAAGTTCGCCAGTTACAAAAACAAAAACTTCAGCTCTAGAGCTGAAGTTCGCCAGTTACAAAAATAAAAACTTCAGCTACAAAAAAAAACTTCAGCACACTTGGTTCAGCACACTTATTACTTCAGGCCCATCTACTAGAATGCTGAAGTTTTGCGTGATTGCCTTTGCTACTTCAGCCCCGTATGCTGAAGTTATGCGAAAAAGCGGGTACACTTACAATTTTTTTTGTAAAACGGGCACAAGTTAAAACGTGACATAAAAAGCGGGTATAGATGTAAATGTCCCCCGATAATCTCATAACTGTTACACTACTTCGGCCCCTTCTCTAGAGGGTTTTGGAATTTAAATTCGTGATATAATTATATAAATTAATATACCTCATGGGCAGTGAGTGTTACATACTATATACATACTAATGAAACTTTTATATATATTTGTTGCTAGGTGATGGAAGGGGATTCATTCGAACCTTTTTTGCCGAAAATTATATTATAGTATATAAACTTAAAATTATTTTTATGCATAATTAATAGATATTAAATTCCCTTGGCATGTTGTGCGTTTATATTTTAATATTTTGAATTTTGTTAGTAAAAATTTTAGCCCCATCACCAAATATACCGAGGAGTATCTAGGGACGAAGCTATGTTGGCCCAAGGATGATTAATTAAGCATCCTTCATCGAAAAATTATACTACATATAAGTTAAAATATTACTCTCTCCGTTCCGGTTTGTGTGAACTTATTTCCTTTTTGATCCGTTCAAAAAAGAATGACCCCTTTTAAATTTGGAAATAATTTAGCTTAAACTTTCAATTTCACCCTTAATGAGAAGCTTTTATAACCACACAAATATTATGGACCCCTTTATGACTTGTTTAGGATCACAAATTCTAAAAGTTTTCATTTTTTCTTAAATTTCGTGTCAAGTTAAATATGTTCACAGAAATTAAATCGGAGAAAATACTTGTTATTGATTAAAAAAAATATATTAAACATTCTTATATAGCTCACTGACTAATGATGTTCAACTTATTAAATTTTCTGGCCTCGCTACTGGAGTAACAGGTTCATGCTCACGGCAGAGAGAGTGACGTTATTGGACTGTAGCAGCTGGAAATTTCCTTTGTCTAGTCAGCAATATTATGGCTGAATTAATGTCACTACCACTAACCAATAATTTATTGCTTACAAATCCTGTGGTATAAAATGTAACAGTTTGGTCTACTTTCACAAGGTTCATGCTTTTTTCTCCCTCATATAATATCATTCACAACTTAATATATCTTCTTTAATCATTTATCCTCCAAGTTTTATTTGTCTTCTATTTTACAATCCAATCACTCTCTGAATACCTAATAGTTCGACAACTATAGCATAACAAAGATATTGGCATTACAATCTTTTTATAATGGTGGTCAGATTGCGTGCACTTTAATTAACTCTGCCGGAATAGGTATGGGATAACCTTATTAACCAAAACTTTGACTTACTAAAGAAATAGCCAAATGTTTTTGTTTGCACCGATCGAGATACGTGTTTACTCGTAAAATAATATAATTGAATTTGTAATGAATTATAGACACATAAATTAATTTGATCCAAAGAATACGAAATAAGTAAGAACAAAATTAAGATTATGAAAATAGCTTAAAAGAAATACAAACCTGATTGTACGATAAGCCTTCCCAAAAGCAATAATATGAACAAACTTAAGAACAAAAGAAAATAAGTATTTTATAATCTGAGAGCAGATATGACCTTTGTGTACATATGATTTTTCATGTGCTCACAATGAATATTAGTTCTCTTACTTATAGCTTTATTGAGGGAGACAAGATCCTCAAATCAAGCTCCTCTTGAATGTGAATAAAATCGTCATTGATGATTGCATAACGATTAGCTATTAATACAGAGATTTTTTATAACGGGTGCTCATTGAATGCTATCCGATACCGTCCAAATATTTTCCATCGATTCCCATGCCTTCGAAATTCACACAACACCTATCACATGCTTGTTGGTAGGCTATAATCACATGTTTTAATCGTTTATTGCACTCTAATTCACTGTACTTTACTTGTGTTGAGCTTTAATTAGTAGTATTTTTGCACTTATTGTGTGTTTTATTCCATGTAGGAGTGATTCCGAGTTATGTAGATGTTGTGGAGCTAAGTCGAGCTATTTGAAGCTTTGAAATCTGAGTAGAAGCCCAAGAAATGTAAGTCGGGATCACGTTAAGGGGTCGAATACCAAATCTGGGTGTCAAAAATGAGAAGACTAATTCACTCTGAGAAATGTGCACTATTGCCCCGCGGGGCGCGGGGCACTAGTGCAAAAAGTGGCCAGAAATGAGTTTTTCAAACTTTCTGGAAGTTCCTACATGCGCGCTGCATGTGGAGGCGCAATGCGGTAGCCTAAAAATGTTAGAGTGACTTCCCATTTCCGCTAAAAAAGAGTAGTTTCATCCGGGGTTTATTTTAAGGGTGGCTTAAATACACCAAAACACCATTTTAGATGGACTTTTGACAGATTTTCGACCTAAGGAGGCTAAGGAGGAGTTGGAAGAATAAAAGCACAAGGATTTCGTCATTCCTTCCTCACCCAAGATCCGAGTTTGGATTGAATTTATGTTTTTCTATACTTTAGTTACATTTGTGAAGAACTTTTCCATGTCTATAGAGTAGATCCTTTTGTTTGATGGATTTGGTGTATTGATGATTATTTGAGGATTATAACTCTATTTTTATGTATTTGAATCATTTTTGGAAGAGTTAATTGTTGCATATATATTCACTTGTTCTTGTAATCGAAAGAGGCATAACTTGTGATATTTTTGCATTATATTGTTGGTTGATTCCATAGATTCTTCCAAATAATCAAAAGAGACTAGTTGAATCATTGATTAAATCTAGTTAGGAGAGTAACCAAAAGAGTTTTTTCTAAAGACCAATCAACTACGCATTCTTGTATTTCTTCACAGTGCTTAAATTGGTTCATCTCGTGAGGTTAAGACTTAACCGAGAGAGGAGTTTTTGTTGAATGCTTTGAACTAAAAATAGAGTGAATTCGAGAGACTCACTTGAACATTGGAAGTGAATTATCTAGAGTTAGAACCCGACAATTATCTTGCACTTATTCTGTCAAAACCATATCCTCTTCCACTGATAACCTTAATTCCTTATTCCTTGTTTCGATAGTCACTAGTCAATAGCTGTAGATTTTACATTCTCAGTTAAATTTTAATATTAATCATATAAATCTCAGCTGTTGATCCTCATGCATAACAATCAATCTAGGAAATACACGAATACTATTTAAATCCAATCCCCGTGGACACGATATTATATTATACGATCTTTGACTAGCGAGCACAATTTAAGTGTGTGTTTTGCGCTCGTCAAATTTTGGCGCCGTTACCGGGGATTGGCAATCAATAGTGTTTGAAGTGGTTTGTAGTGCTAATTCAGAAATTTATTTTTTATTTTTACTTTTATATGGGGTTTCTCCTCCGTGTACAGGATAAGTCTGTGGTGTATGACACGATCTTCTTGTAAATAAGTAATACCCTACAACTCGGAAATGGAAAAACACTTGCGAAAACTGAGGAAGGAGAAAGAGTTCATCGTAAAGCTATTGGGGAAACCTTCAACCCAAGAACACATGGCTAATAACGATTACAACGAGGTAGAGGCAACTGCAAGAATAGCATCTGAGGTAGCACGTGGAGCTGTTGAGGAAACTGTCGAAGACAATAGGGGTCGAAGATTCAATCTAAATCAGCCCTTGATTGAAGACTAGTTCGAGAATGCGGTACCAAGGCCTGTAGAGAATTGGGTGACTATGCCAGACCAGTCTACAATCAAGGATTTTTAAGTGTAAGACCACTTCCAATTGTAATAATTTCGAGTAGAAGCAAGGTTTGCCTCAAACCATTCAAAACAACTTTGTTTTCATAGGGAAGATGAACGAAAATCCAAACACACATCTGATGGACTTCGAGGAGATTATGAACACCTTTCAATACAATAGGGTGCTACAAGATGCAGTGTATTTAAGGGTAGTCCCCTTTTCACTTAAATATGATGCGAAGCAGTGGCTTCGAAGCTTGCCAAATGGATCAATTAGAACATGGGAGGAAATGACCAGAAAATTTCTTGATAAATATTTATCCTCAGCTAAGATGGGAAAGTTTAGAAGAGAAATCCATAACTTCTGCCAGAAAGAGAATGAAACTATTTTTGAAGCATGTGAGAGGTTTTTTAGAAGGTGTCAACATAGCGGAATTGAACTCAGGATGCTCCAGGATTTTTCGGATGGATTGACACCGACCTCGCATAAAATATTGAGCAATGTAGTTGGAGGCCCTTTTATGAAGAAGACTCCAGAGGAGATAGTTACTATTCTTGATGAGTTATTCGAAGATGCTAATCAGTGGACCTCTGAGAGTGTGGAAAGAAGAAAATAAACTCGTGTTCACCAAGTTGATGGTACTATATCTCTGCAAGTACAACTTGATGCTATGGTTAGATAAATACAAAAGCTAATTGTAGCTTCGATGAAAAATTTACACAACACAACTTGTGATATATGTGGAAGAGGACACCCTACTCATGAGTGTCAAGCCTCAACTGAGGAAGTGAATACTGTAGTAAACTATAATTTTAATGCAATGGGTCAGAGGCACCCGGGCTTTTCATGGATTTCACCTGGGGGTATTGCAAATGAATAACAACAAACAACCCCAAATTCCAGGAACAAAGAGCTCTAGGTTTTCAAAATCAGCAGGGGCAGCAGTATCAATCTTCATAGTCAAATCAATCCAGTGTTGATACCCAATTTTTCCCTCATATATATATATAATTTCAAAATAATATATTTGCATCAATATTTAGTTTACAAACCTATACAAGTATTTTCTATAATTTTTCATAATTTTTAGAGCTTTAAATTAATTTCTATGCATTTAAATTATATAAATATTTAGTAATTATCCCTTTAAATTATTTTTTGATGACTTATTTACCTAAAATTATTATTTTTTCACCTATAATATATGTTTCAAATATTTCATTTCATTTCATATAATTACATTAGCATTTTTAAGCTATTTATATAATTTTGCAATAATGACCTATATTCATACATAAATGCTCTTCATTTTTAATTATTCGTGTCAAAATAGCATTTTTGTAAAACAAAGTTATTATTTTAAGTATTTCAGTGTATAAATAATATTATATTCTATTTATTAACATTTTATAAATTATTTGATAAAATTTTGGGGTATTTAAAAACTAGCCCACTCTTGAACCCATTTTCGGACCAAGCAATGGCCCGAAACCTAATACACTAGCCCAAATATACCCTAGCCCAAACCAAATTAACCCAACCCCTAACTCGGTCGCAACCCGTTCCTAATAACCCGACCCAACTCCCCTTTTAATCGTGGTCGTTGATCTCTGAGATCAACGACCCATATCAAACTCTCCCCTTTAACTACCCAAACACCCAACCCTAATTTCATTCTCCCCCGTCTGCCGCCCTAATATCCCTCACCTCCCTTCTCCCTCCTAAGAACCCTAGCCGCCGCCCCTTAAAAACTCTCCTAATCCCACCTAATATGGGATCCCATAGTTATTCCTTGCCATATACGGCCTCCCCCGGTACTGGTTACTCTCCTACACTACTTGCCTAAACATGGCAAGCAGATCTCCACAATAGTGAATCAAAATCGGTTCAAATCTCTGATATTTCTGCCATTCTGTCTATATTCATCCTTTGTTCTACTGTGAGTACAAATATTTATGTATTTTTTTGTTGATTCTTACTTACCCTAAAATTAGGATTTTCAGATCTCTTCGAATCGAACCAAAATTTGTTCGATTCTCTAATTTTGAGTATTATTTGTGTCTATATTCATCCTATGCTACTATTTTTGTGTATATTCTGGTAATATTTATTTTCTTAAAAAATAAGGGTTTACCGACTTCTTCTCCTATACCGATTTTAATTGATTTATGTGTTCTTATTTCCTTTTATGGTTTGATTGATTGTATTTCCTTAATTATGTACTGATTTTACCACTATATAAACCCATTCCCTTTCCCCTTTTTGGGTAGACGAAAAAATCACTAAAAACTCTCACTAAAAACTGAGGTTTCTACTCTGTATTTCTTTACTATTCTATTCTATTTGGCCCTTGGCCGGCTGAAAGCCAAGGCCACCGAATTTCTACTTTTCTGACCTTTCTTGGGTGTGAGCACTGCCCTAGGTTCTTGAAACCCTTGGGAACTTGACATATTCAAGACTCTGGGTCCTTACTGTTGTTCTTTTCTTGTGTATTGAACAATCAGTGGTTAGTTTCTGAACTCTCGCGATGTTTATTATATTATGTTAGCATGTTTCCTTGAAACTGCATGGCTTAATGTATTCATTGACTCTCTTTATGTGTGATTCTGCCTATAATTTCTAGCCTAATAATATCTTTGCACTTAACTTAGTTAATTTGGACAGAATGAAGCATGCTTAGTTTAGTGTTGTTGTTAATTCGAATGTTCTGCCTTGATTATACGGTTTAATCCATGTTCTCTACCTAATTATGAACTTCTAGGGATTAAGTGATGTTATTAGCATGTCCTAACTTGATTAAGACCTTCACTCTAAGTGTAGTATGCTCCTATGACTATGGTTGTCACTCCATGTGTTCATGCCATGTCCAATTCTGTACCTCTAACGACTTTTGATCCTTTAAACTAATCTTCCTTGATTGATGTCCTCTATGATATTTGATCCTGTTTGTATTATACTGTTTAGTCCTGAGTTTGGTATAATCTGATCCTTTAAGTTTTAAACTGGTTGCATTACTTGGTTTTACTATTCTAAGGCCCTTGCCTGTTAAGTCTGCAATCCCAGGCTCTTTGTTTCTTATCATATGCCCCAATGTGTTAGTTTGCTTTTTGAGTTCATTATGTGATTATCTTATAATGTTTGCAAATGCTTTTCCAAACCTATTGCTTTACTACTATTTTTTATCGGTTGTTTCCCGTTATGAGTTTAATTCTGGGGCGGCTGAAAGCCAAGGCCCCCTTCTAAATCTCCTCTATCAACCTCCATAGTGTGAGCATTGCCCTGGGTTCTTGAAGCCCTTGGTAAATCTGACACACTAGGGTCTAAGGTTATTTGCCACTTTGTCCTAATTGCTCAACTCTGCCCCCCTCCCCCTTTTCACATACTGAATAAACCAATTGGTTTGTGTAAATGGCTATTCTTCTGGGAATTTTGATCAAATTATGGCTACTGGATGTGGGCTGTTTTGTGTAAATGAAGATTGTTTTCTGGGCTGTTGTGAAACTGTATGGATATGAGATTGAAGGCCTAGCAAGGCTGGGTATACTTTGGGCCTGTCTTAGCCCACTATATTATTTTGTAATTCTGTAATTTGTTCCACTCATTGGGTCTGTAATAATTCTGTTAACGATTAGGGTGTTAGTAAAATTGAGAAAATGGGTTTATTCTAATATTTGCATGAACAGGTAGAAATCCTGCCTATAGGTGTTTAATTTGTTCAACATGTGTTGCTCCTATGTGTTGATAGATAACCTGCCTATAGGACCTGAGTGCTTAATTCGTTTAACATATTCTGCTCCTATGTGTTTTGTTAGATACCATGCATATATGAAATAAAATGTCAATGACCAATCTTTCAATTTGCATTGCAGCATATTCATTAGAAATTATGACTATAGGATTATGTTAGCTCGTTTTGAGAAATATCTATCTAGAAATCATGCCTATAGGACTTCAATTGGTTAATGTGCTGTTGTATTATAATGCTCACGTAGAACACATGCCTATAGGATCCAAGTATAAAAAATCAGTTTCAATTACTAATCGTTAGAAATCCTGCCTATAAGGTAATACCACTCGCTTTTAAGTGTTAATATTGAACTTCCAACACTGTTTCGTTGTCACTATTAGAAATCATGCCTATAGGATCAAACTGAGTAATTCTGAGTATTTCCAATGGTCATCACTGCCAACTACTACGTAAATCACCTAGATATCATGTCTATAGGTTTAGTCGCTTATAATCTGTAATCAGCATGCAACTGTGTAGTCGCTTAGAAATTATATCCATGGTAGTACTTTGCGTCTGAAACTACTTGCATGTTTGAATCCCAAGTTCACATAGAAACCATGTCTATAGGGCTTAATGACTTTAACTCGTCTCAATGCTGAAACTGTCAAACGCCTAATTTGTTTGCATGCATTTGTTGTCTAAGTGTGGAGGCTAACTTGAGCCCTTAATAGTCTTTACATGAAGTCCAACTTATTTTGCATGTCGCCTAGTTTTATCATTTTGAGCAACCTAAGTTAAGTATAGAACCACCCAAAATAGAGGTCCAAATTCCTCCTGGATCATAGGCAAGGGATGGGTAGTGCACACATAAGGCACAATTTAGAATCAACTAACGCGCTTTAGGTAAAAAACTTAAAGATAGTAATCGGATAGAAGGAGATGATAGTCTGTGCCCGCTGAATAATACGAGTAACACCCCATCTCTAGGGAGTTATGAAGTATTATTTATGTTAAACGGGTGATCCTTTAAGCTAAAAAACTTAGGACCCTCCCATCTTGTCTTAAAGTCAATTATTTGTGTTTATTTGTAGACTTTTGATAATAATTGCCCAAACTTCTTGTCTTTCCCTCTTGTTTTTGACTAATTCATATCATTCGAGTTCGGTCGGGACCCATAATTGTGGACCTCGAGGAATTCCTAACACCTTCTCCTCGAGGTAATTTGAGCCCTTACCCGATCTTTGGTGACGCAAACTGGTTAAAACAGAGTTATTTGCAAATAGGTGCCCTAACGCACTTCAAACCTGTTAGGTGGAGACTCTATCTTTCAACACCTTCCTTAAAAGAGTTATCACATGTCGAAACCCGATTTCGCGAGAAAAAGGGGCACGACATCCAGCATGGAAGATCTTATGAAGACCTTCATTATCAAGACAGATGAGAGGCTTGATGCCCATGATACAACTATCAAAGAATTGGGTACATCTTTTCGAAGCCTGAAAAATAGGTTGGCCACATAGTCACTCTAACGTCTGAGAGATCCCCAGGAACACTCCCGGCCGAAACAAAAAGAAATACCAAAGAGACAGTAAATGCTTTATTTTGAGAAGTGAGCAAGAGTTGAAAGATCTCACCCCAATCCAAAACGATATGAGACATGAAAAAGAAAGTGAGGAGCAGTTGAAGAATGGTGTCAAATAGAAGAAAGAAGGAAAATCGAGAAGGGAGGAACCTGAGGAGAGCAAGCATATGCCTAAGCTACCTTTTACCTAAAAGCTAAGTAGAGAAAAGTTGGACAAGCAGTTCGAGAAATTTCTAGATGCTAAAACAGGTTCATGTAAACCTACCATCCACAAAAGTTCTCTCATAAATGTCGGTTTATTCCATGTTCTTGAAGGAGATCATGACAAAGAAGAGGAAAATAGAGGAGACCTCAGTGGTCAAGCTCACAAAATATTGCAGTGCAATATTGAAATACAAACTCCCACAAAAGTGTAGAGATCCAAAGAGTTTTACCATACCGGGCTCTTTAGACACTACTAATTTTGATAAGTCTCTATGTGATTATGGTGCCTCAATTAATCTAATGCCTCTATATATTTACAGGAAACTGGAGAAGGATATTGAAGAGATAAGACCTGCACCAATAATTTTGCAGCTGGCAGACCAAACAACTCTAATACCCAAGGGAATAGTTGAAGATCTCTTAGTTTGGGTAGATAAGTTTGTATTACCTGTAGATTTTATAGTGGTAAATATGGAGGAGAACAATGAGGTCCTTCTCATCCTAGGACGACCATTCCTAGCAACGAGTAGAGCAATATTAGATAAACATGGGAGAAAACTCATGCTTAGTGTAACACTCCTCAAATCTATAAAAGTTTCAAGACATGCTAAATATAGAATTTAATTTTTTTTTAATGTTGCCTTGAGTGCATACAAAATTATACTTCTATTACGGATTTAAAACCTGGTGATTGACTTTTGAGTTACTTCTCCATTTAAAAATAATTGAATATGAAGTTAGGGGAGTGCTAATAATTTTAATATTATTAATTATTAAAAGTGGGTATAATTAAATACTAGTTAAATAAAAAAGATAAAAATAAAAACAAAAACAAAAAAGCAAACAAACAAAACAAAGAAAAATGCACGTGACTAAAACCCATAAAATGGGATATTGGAAGGCTTAATGCCTTAAACAAAACAGAACACTAGTTCTGTTTACTCTAGTCTCACATAGAGCAAAAGGCGTAAAGCATTATACGAAACAGAGTTCTAGGGTTCTTTACAAGTCACTAATTCTTGCACTCAGGTATATAAAATTCCCTATTGTCAATTATCCTACAATGATAATAGGTAAGAGTTGAATAGTTAATTCCTCTGTATCAACAGTAAGTTCCATTTTTAGGTGTGAAACTTTAAAATTAATTAAAATGCACTGGTTGTTGTAGAATCAATTGTTTGACGGGTATAAATTGGACTGCGGCCTACATATGCTCAAAGAGTTTTGAGGTGAGTTTATATAACCCTTTTCTAAAGTGGTTTAACTCACAAAAATACTCATACAAGGTTTTTGATGAATTGCTTAAAATAGTTAATATGTACTTAATTGGAGCGAGTGAATACCTGTCAACTTAGAATTATTCTAGCTAAAGTTTAGAAGATTTATATGCGCATAAATTTTCAGATTTTTGTGTTATTCGTACGTGCCATTTTCATGTTGAAAATTCATGAAGAAGCAAGAATCAATAGAAATGCTTTTGAATGTTTATTTCATTCTCATGCCATGCTTTACATTTTAGGATACTAGTATGAGTATGTATAGGTTGTTCCAGAAAATATTTAGACGTGAAAAGTCACAAGAAGAAGTTTTAGAAAGAAAAGATTTTTGGGAGTATCCTCTATTCTGAGAAGGGGTCATCGTCTAGGCCGAGGGTCCTGACCAAGGCGTTGACTTCTTGTAACTACTTGTGCCAAAGTAGGGAGCACACGAGCTGAGAGTCTCATTGCTAAGAATTTACTTAGCCAACTAAGGTATAATACATGAGCGCTGAGAACCATGAAGCGAGTGGCACCTCGTGGATTCGATTGGGTTGGGATCGAACCCGTGTTGATCACACGGTGAGTAAGACATGAATAAGTCAGGATAGTTGGAACTCCCGAAGTATAAAGTGAAGTGTTTTTTATAAGAAAGAAAAAGAAAAGAATTTCTTTTAGAATATTCATAAACTGTTGTTATGCAATTATTTTAGAATTGTTCTTAGAAGCTTTATGTTTTCCATGCATTTAGAACATTTGCTCGTAATGTATATTTTGTTAAAGTTTCGTCCCCTGTCGTTGAGACTCAGTGAGTACAATGGATGGTACTGACGTTCTCTTTTGGGAATCTACGTTGGTCTACGGTACAATGTAGGAACCGGTTTTGCAGGCGAGCAGGCTACAGGTTAGGACTTCCCTCTCTTCCAGTACTATTGGTGAGCTCCGCTTTTGTTCGTGGAGTATTTCTTTGAGTCATCTTTATTTAGTTATTTCTTTGTTTACTTGGAGAACTAGCCAGACAATCTCATGTCCTGAGCAGTGTGTCAGTTTATTAGTAGAGGCTTCATAGACATAGTTGATAGGTTAAGATTAAAATGTTCTTGATAATAACTTAGCAGTATTTCAGTGGTTACTACGAATAAAGTTTTGGAGTTGATTTATTTTAGATATTTAAATTAACCAAAAGTATTTGTTAAAGTATTGCCTTGTTGTATATAAAGTTTGAAGTTATAATAGATTTGATAAGCGCAGATGGTTCGCTCGGACATGTTTTGTGATCGGGTGCCGGTCACGACTTGTTCAAAAAATGGGTTGTGACACTTAGAGTGGGTAAGAAGACTATGACTTTTGAGTCGAATGTAGAAACAGGGGTGGAAAGAGAGAAGCAAGCTGCTAGTGTTGTGTGGAAAGTGAAAGGCGTGAAAGAGAAGGTTGTAGTGAGTGAGAAAGATATGTGTGGGGTGTACCCCAAGAAAATTGAGAAAAGCTATCTGCATAGAAGTGTACACTAGCTCGAGCGCAAGGGATGGATTCCAACTTCGAATCTAACCCCGACTAGATGTTCAGGGAAGTTTTCCTTAGCTCTTGCTTTTTATTTGTGTGTCATAGGGACATGCCACAGTTTATAATATGGGGTGGGGATGTATATATGTATATAATGTATAAATGTATATGTGTGCTTTTTTAATTCAATTAATTGGAAATTTTGACAATTTTAACTTTTCTGGCGATAGATTTCCTCTGTTGTCTTCTTGAGGGATTAAAGTTTAAGAAAATCCCCCTTAGTTTTTCTTTGTGCCGTGGTTTTTTTTCAAGTGTTTTGTTTGAACCAGGTGTATTAGTTTTATTTTTTTAAGGAGTAGGACTTTTGTGCTGTGATTTTAAATGAAAGCAATATATCTTGACTTTATTATGCCTTGAGAATAGTAAGTGCTTTAGTTGTGGCGCTTATGCTCAGTTTTTGACTCTTGTATAAATACCTTAAATTGTATGATCTTAACTTTGCTTAATTGCTTTGACTAGAGTATCTTGATGAGTCCGATCCTGAGTGAGTTATGTGTCATGTATGTGTGAGGTTTTGGGTATTCTTTGCATTGCACTTGATGTCTAGAACTTGCCCCGTGTGTTTGCAAAGCAAAATAGTAGTTTATTTAGTCTTGGAAGTGATATAGGCGTTTCCTTGTTCTGTCAGTTATATGTTGTTACCCACCTAATTGTTATGTATCCTAGTTGACCCCTTTGAGCCTATAATCCTATTTCTTTGGCAGCCACATTACAAGCCTTACCCAATTATTTGAATTGATCATCTATTTGAACCTTCTTACCTCTCACGAGCACTTGAAATTGTTATGAACTTTGTAAAAGTTAAAGTGTGGCGTATTGGTTTGAATTGAGTGGAACTATTGGAATAAGGAGAAAGGTACATTGTTTTGAAAATAATAAGAAGAGCCATTTGAATTGAAAAAGAAAATGAATAAAACTTTATTGATAGTGGTAACTCTTAATGTATTTGTGCTTAAAGAAGTTGGGAGTTGACGTATATTGATGTGAAGGTGGAATTATGATTTGACATAAGTATGGAGTTTTAAATGGTTAAATTGTATGTATTAAAGTGCTCAAGAAGGTGTAGCCACACTTATATCCAAATATATCCTACTCATCCTACAACTTACATTACATCCAAATAAAGTCCTACTTGATCCTTGACTGAATGAGCTCAATTAGTAGAGTAGCACATTATGGGCAAGCTTATGGTACGTCTTTTGTGGTACATGAATATGAATTCTGAGAGTGAGTGAATTCTTTCTAGCTTGAGTTCCTAATTATTCTTAAACTTTATTATGTGTGGAACTACTCTTTATTTCGAGTGAGAAAATTTGATTCACGAAGAAAAGGTAATATCGTTAACCTCTGTGTTAGAGAAAGTAAGCGGGTTGTGAAAAATGCATGACGTTGTTGAGTCAAGTCTTGAGGCGAGGAGGTTACGATATTGTGCTTAATTTGTTTGATTATTCTTGGTGCATGGGGCGGCGTGGGGTGCAACGGGTAGCCTAAAAATGTTAGAGTGACTTCCCATTTCCGCTTAAAAAGAGTAGTTTCGTCCGAAGTTTGTTTTGGGGGTGGATTAAATCCACCAAAACACCATTTTAGATGGACTTTTGATATATTTTCGATCTAGGCCAAGGAGGCTAAAGAGGAGTTGGAAGAACACAAGCATAAGGATTTCATCATTCCTTCCTCACTCAAGACATATAGTATATACTTTTATATTTTGATGGATTTGGTGTATTGATAATTGTTTGTGGATTATAACTATATTTTTATGTATTTGAATCGCTTTTGGAAGATTTAACTATTGCATCTATATTCACTTTTTCTTGTAATCGAAAGAGGCATAACTTGTGATATCTTTGCATTATAATTATGGTGAATTCATAGATTCTTCTAACCAAGTGACAAAAATCTCTCACCAAGTGACAAAAATCATGTGAAAAGAGTCCTCGGGAATTTATCTTCCTTGTTCGATATTCAGTCGAACAATGTGTTAATTGAGGCCGCCACCATGTTCTGGGATGGAGCCGTCTTCCGCTTTGACTCCCCTTCTAGAGGAAATAGGAGGCTTCGCTGGGATGTCCTGGTTTGTTGATACCAGAAAATTGCACTTCTCGAGGTTTCCTAACAATGATAGGTTTCAGGAAAAATGATGAGTTAGTCTGTCTGAAGAAATTTTACATACTATTTTATTTCCTTTATGAGCGTTATGGGCACAACAAGTCATATCGCCTTTATCATGATGAGTTTGCCGTCACTTCTTTGGGTTGGACTCACCATCGGATTTTTGTATTCATTGTCTGTGTTCTGGGGATGCTGGTATTCCCAATACAAGGAGAAAAGATCCACACTCACCTAGCTATGGTCATTAAGACCCTAATGGAAGGAATTGAGGGGCAAACTTATAGTATTGTCCCAATGGTTGTGACCGCGATATACCGAGCCTTAGACCGTTGCAAAAAGGGATATAGGCATTTCGAGGGTTGCAATCTGTTTCTACAAATATGGTTGTTGGAACACTTTCATAGAGGACAATACCGTCAAGAATTTCCGCGACGACCATGGAATGACCATAAAGCTTATCACCATCCGAAGAGAATGACTTTTATCCCAGACAGGTTTGCACAATCGGGAAACGCTGTTAGCTGGGTACATTTCTTTAGAAATTTGACCGATGACAACATACATTGGATGTTCAAGTGGTTCCCTTGCAGTGAATTCATCATCAGATCGAGTGATGTCCTCATCTAGTGCTAATCGGATTGAGGGGAATCTATCCTTATGCTCCTATCAGAGTCACGAGGCAAGCTGAGAGAAAATAGGTTATACCACGAGTTTCCAAAATGGTTCATTACAGAGTAGACTTCCAAGGGAATGCCATTCCATTCAGGTTCGAGGCACAACACATGTGGCATCAAAAGATTATTGTGGAGAAAGATAACATCGAGCCAGGTCCGTATCATGCTGGCCATGTGCACTACTATCTATCATGGTTGGTTGATGACATAGCAGGAGAGGTCAAGCCAGGGGTTGATTTGAGGAATAGGGTCATAGACAACGCTGCTAAAGCATAAGTCAAATATAAGAGATTGCGCAAAAGGGTTTTTGAATATGAGGCCAGGAATTTGGAACAACATAAAGTGGACATGGAAGAAATCGAATGGAGGGGAAGCGCTACTAAGTCAACATAGAGGTTGGAGTATTTGGAGCAGGGTTTGATGGAAATTGAGGGAAATATGAGAAAAAGAATCTCGGATTGTCAGAACGCAGAGGGCAACGAAGGAGGACACCTAGCAAGGATGTATCTTTTGTTGGCCATGCGCGACCTGGGGAATCTGATTGTTGGGGAAAAGAAGTCGAGGCTTGGAGAAGTCTCCTCTAAGACCAAGTAGATTAGGAACAATGTTTTACTTATTCTCTAGATTTCGTTTTAGATTTCGATTGTAATAAGGCAAATGCCACTAGTGACTCTTTATAATTGTTGTCGTTTTAGTAGAGATTCGGTCTATTTATCATATTAATGAAATGACGCAGTTATTAGCATTTAGTTTTCTCCAAATCCATATGTCGCTAGGCCTACCTCGGGCACAATGAGGTCCCAAAATTAGGACGCAAATTTATAATCCTGCAGTATGTGTTTAAATTCCGCAAATATCCTTTTAATACTTCTTACTGACTTTTTTACATTTTGTTTTTCTTCCTTTTCTTTATTTATCCCATCCCCTAATGTTGGTTCGTGCATACTGGCATCACCAGCATATCATACAAGATCTAGAGGTCCTCCTCCACCTCCTCATCCTCCAAGTGATCCTAAGAACAAAGGAAAATATAAGATGGACGATATGAGTGGTATCAGGAAAATAACGCTACACATGCAGAGAAGGTCAAAATTTCGGATGGTCGGAGTACTTCGGCACAGAATAATTTTGTTTTATGGTTAGAACAAAAGATATTGGAGTTACAAGGGGAACTTGAGTGGGTCCGTAACTTGGCGAACCTTTCCCTTACCCTGAATGTTCCCTACATCAACCAACAAAACGCCCAAAACTCAACAACTCTTCAAAACACACAAAACCAGCACCCACAAAAGCATCCCGCACCTCATCAATATGTCACGCCTCCCAAAAATTCTAATCTTCCACCAGTACCAACTCCTCCACAACATCACCATCATCCGACCCAGTATCCACAAACTACCACCTACCACACTCCTCAAAATGCACCACAACCTACTCCTAATCCCCAAAACTCAACAAATGATCACCACTATACCCAAATCCCTAGAGTCCACCAAAGTAACCCCATATACGTGGAAAACCTACCCCACACTTCACAACAAACCCTATATACACCGGAATCCGCCGAGAAGGACCTGCTCATCAAGAACATG
The DNA here is from genome assembly GCA_005239525.1 of Nicotiana knightiana. Classification (NCBI taxonomy): domain Eukaryota; kingdom Viridiplantae; phylum Streptophyta; class Magnoliopsida; order Solanales; family Solanaceae; genus Nicotiana; species Nicotiana knightiana. The sequence goes on along the minus strand of ML390248.1, from coordinate 104,209 downwards.
GCGGAAGAACTTAAGAATATTACTAGTCGAGTCCAAGGTGTTGAAGGTGGAAAGGGCATAGAAGGCTTGAACTATGAGGATTTTTGTATTCAGCCAGATGTAGAACTGCCAGAGGGTTACAATCCTCCTAAGTATGAAATGTTCGACGGGGCAAGTGATCCAAAGGTACATATGAGGACGTATTGCGATAAGCTTGTAGAGGTTGGTAAAGATGAAAGAATCTGCATGAAGTTGTTCATGAGGAGCCTCACTGGAGATGCCCTATCCTGGTACATCAGTCGAAATCCAAAGAAATGGGTTAATTGGGTAAGCATGGCATCAGATTTCATGGATCTGTTCAGATTCAATACAGAGAATGCAACAGACGTCTTCTATATCCAAAATCTTAAGAAGAAGCCAACAAAAACTTTCCGCGAGTATGCTACTCGGTGGAGATCAGAGACGGCGAAAGTAAGGTCAGCATTGGAAGAAGAGAAAATGAACAAGTTCTTTGTCCGAGCTATGGATCCGCAGTATTACGAGAGGTTGATGGTTATTGAAAACCATAAATTTTCCGAAATCATCAAATTAGGAGAAAGAATAGAAGAGGGATTTAAAAACGGGATGGTAAAAAATTTTGAGGCACTACAGGCTACGAACAAAGCCGTGCAATCAGGGGGTATATCCAAAAAGAAGGAAGTAGGGGCTGTGATGGTAGCCCAAGGTCCGAAGTCTCCTCTCACATACCAAACACCTCTACCCACATATCAGCATTCACCTCCCAAATATCCACAACCCACCACTGCTTACCATATCTACAACACTCAGCCAGCATATTACCACTCACCGCCAAAATTACCAAAAACCAAGGCCAAATTTTGACCATAGATCGCCCAGACAATACACTCATTTTGCCGAACCCATTGACCAGTTGTATGAGAGATTGAAAGCTGCCGGTTATGTCACTCCCATTCCCATTGTTGCCGTGGAAAATTCATCTCAGTGGGTCAATCCAAACAAGACATGTGACTACCCCTCGGGCATGAAGGGTCATACTATTTATGAATGTCGCACTCTGAAGGACAAAATTCAGATATTAATTGATACCAAGGTTATATAAGCAAAAGAGGATGCACCTAATATCTGTAACAATCCCCTCTCGGACCACAAGGGCGAGGGGGTAAATGTGATAGAAACTGATGAAGAATGGGATACAGAAGGGTCAATCAGAATCATTCGGGAAGGGGACGATCCTAAAAAATCTACAGTCACTCTCACACCTATTGTGGTACAGATATAGTCACCGATTGAAGTTGAGGTAGCCACACCAACTCCATTCGAGGTTGAAGTAACAACGCCCTCAGCCACGCCAACTCCGTTCGAAGTAGAAATGACCATACCATTCACCGTAACGGTAGAACCCACACCATCCTTTAAGTCCAATGTTGTACCCTAGGACTATGATGCAGAAGCGAGAAGGAAAGGAAAGGGGAAAATGGAAGAAACCGGTATAGCACAAGGCATGACCAGAACTGGTAGGGTTTATATGCCTGAGCATTTGGGAGGAACAAGTAAAGAAGCCGCTTCCAAACAGCCTATCATTGAAACCAGCCCGGATGATCTTTGGAGAAAGGTGCAACCGAGAGAGTATTATGTGGTTGATCATCTGAACAAAACACCTTCTAAGATATCTATTCTATCACTACTGCAAAATTTTGAAGCACATAGGAATGCATTGATGAAAGTATTGAACGAGGCTTATGTACCCAAAAACATTACTAGTGGAGAGATGGCCAACATGGTAGGAAAAGTATTGGAAAGCCATAAGATCACTTTCCATGAAGATGAATTGCCGTCGGAAGGATTAAGCAACAACAGGGCACTGCATATCACAGTATATTGCGAAGAAAAATTTATTGCCAGGGTTTTGATAGATGGAGGTTCAAGTCTCAACATCTGTCCATTGGGTAAAGGTTTGCATGACATACGAGCAGGAACTATGAACGTGAAAGCATTCGACGGGTCTCAAAGGGCCACGATCGGAGAAACCAAACTCTGTTTGCAAATAGACCCAACTTGGTTTGATAGTGAATTCCAAGTGCTCGACATATCTGCCTCATACAATCTGCTGTTGGGATGACCTTAGATACATTCTGCTGGAGGTCGTAGCTTCTACTCTGCATCAGGATGTGAAGTTTGAATGGAATCATCAGGAAGTGATCACTCATAGAGACGAAAGTAAACCTATTTACACCATAAATGGCGGAGTAGCAAAATAGAGAGAATATTGGCATGGGCAGGATATGAACCTGGTAAAGGGATCGGAAAGAATCTCCAGGGTATCGCCAAACCGATACAATTAAAGCGTCACATCACGACCTTTGGACTTGGATATCAGTATACCTGGCACGAGTATCAGAATTGGTCGTCGCCATGACATGTTCCTTATTACCCTCTTGAGAAACCGATACCACATTTGAGCCAATCCTTCCATTAGGCCGATATGAAGAAGATGAAATTCTAGCCGGTTTAAGGAATCTGTTCTTGGAAGATGAAGATATGGACTGCAGTGTAATAGTTGAGGAGGAGGAAGGCATCATTATCCAGACAGTGGAGAAGGTAGTTGTTCTCAGGAACTGGACTGCCACACTATCAAGGGCCCGCCGAGTTCCGGGGTAGTCTGGCTGCTAGCATCACTTACCTTGAAGACAACTTTTATGAGCTTTTTTAAAACATTTTTCAGTATTTTGTTAGTTTGCTTTGAAATAATTGTCCGAATCATTAAAATCACTTTTGTTTGACATTTGGGTACTTATCAATGGTTTCACTATTTTATTATTTATTATTATCCTTTATATTTTTCTCTCTACAGTGTTATTATTACTTATCTTGATGAACCAACAACGGTGACATGTAATGAGAAAAACGCAACATAAGGATAGTAACTAAGAGGAAATAGAAGAAGAGGATATAATACCTGAGGAAATTGTTAGAGAAGTGGAAAATTTTGAGAACAAGCCTAAGTCTAATCTGGACGAAACCGAGGTAGTCAAACTGGAGACTCCGAAAAAGTCAAAGAAACTCGCATAAGCATTCAATTGTCACCATTAGATAAAGAAGAATAAACATGTTTCCTGAAAGAATATAAGGATATTTTCGCATGGTCTTATGATGATATGACTGGTCTGAGCACATCCATAGTAGATCATAAACTACCTACCAATCCGATGTGTCCGCCTGTAAAGCAGAAGCTCAGAAAGTTCAAGCCAGACATGAGTTTGAAAATCAAAGAAGTGGTCACCAAGCATATCAAAGCTAAGGTCCTCAGAGTGGTTGAATATATGACTTGGTCGGCCAACATCGTGCCAGTTCCGAAGAAGGTTGGGAAAGTCAGAGTATGTGTCGATTATCGGGACCTAAACAGAGCAAGTCCCAAAGATGATTTCCCATTACCCAACATACACATACTGATCGACAACTGTGCCAAGCATGAACTCCAATCCTTTGTGGATTGCTTCGCGGGATATCATCACATATGGATGGATGAAGTAGATGCCAAGAAGACAGCTATTATTACACCAAGGGGGTTGTATTGCTATAAAAAGATGTTGTTTGGTCTGAAGAATGCTGGGGCCACTTATATGAGATCCATGACAACTATTTTCCACGACATGATACACAAGGAGATAGAGGGTATATGTGGATGATGTCATCATCAAATCCAAGAAGGATACGGATCACATAGAAGACTTGAGAAAATTCTTTGATCGGCTTCAGAGGTATAATTTAAAGCTGAATCCCGCAAATGCTCCTTCCGAGTCCCTGTCAAAAAATTGTTAGGATTCATCATCAGCTGCCGAGAAATAGAGTTAGACCTATCAAAGGTCAGGGTTATCCAGGATTTTCCACCTCCAAAGAACAAGAAAGACGTGATGAGTTTCTTGGGGAATCTCAATTATATCAACCGCTTCATAGCACAATCAACTGGGATCTGTGAGCCGTTCTTCAAAATGTTAAAGAGGGATGCTGCACCATGTTGGACTGAAGACTTCCAGAAAGTGTTTGAAAAAATCAAGGAGTATTTGTCCACACCACCAGTCCTAGTCCCATCGGAACCTGGTAGACCATTGTTACTCTATTTGTCCGTACTGGATGGAGCTTTCGGTTGTGTCTTGGGACAACATGACGAGACGAGAAGGAAAGAGCATGCCATACAGTATTTGAGTAAGAAGTTCACACCCTATAAAGCACGGTATTCTTTGCTGGAACGCACCTGCTGTGCTCTGACATGGATAGCTCAGAAACTGAGACACTACTCCTGTGCCTATACCACATATCTCATATCAAGGATGGATCCTCTGAAGTACATCTTCCAGAAACCCATGCCTACAGGGAATCTGGCAAAATGGCAGATACTGTTGAGTGGATTTGACATCGTCTATGTGACTTAGAAGGCGGTTAAGGGACAGAAATTAGCGGATCATCTGCAGAAAATCCTGTAGGAGGAGAATACTAACCACTACAAACGTATTTTCCCGATGAAGAAGTATCATTTGTAGGGGAAGATATCGCTGAAAACTACGATGACTGGAGAATGTTTTTCGATGGGGCTGAAAATTTCAAAGGAGTGGGTATTGGAGCTATTTTGGTGTCGGAGATAGGTCAACATTACGCGGTATCCGCATAAATCAGATTCCCATGCACCAACAATTGGCAGAGTATGAGGCCTACGTCTTGGGGTTAAATTTGGCCATTGACATGAACTGGTAATGGGTGATTCAGACCTTCTAGTACATCAGGTTCTAGGAGAGTGGGCTACAAATAATACCAAAATATTACCATATCTATATCATGTGCAAGAGATGATGAAGAGGTTCACGAAGATAGAGTTCAGATATATCCCGAGAATCTAGAATGAGTTCGCAGATGCATTGGTCACTCTATCCTCCATGATACAACACCCGGACAAGAATTGCATTGACGTTATTCCAGTAAGGATTCATAAACATCCAGCTTATTGCGCTCATGTTGAAGAAGAAACATATGAGAATCCATGGTTCCATGATATCAAGGAATATTTGGCAAAAAGAGAATACCCGGAACACGCAAATCATACTCAGAAACGCACACTCCGAAGATTATCCAACCATTTCTTCCAAAGTGGAGGAATTCTTTATAGAAGGACTCCAGACCTAGGGTTATTACAGTGCGTTGATGCCAAAGAAGCTTCCAAACTACTCGAAGATATACACGCTGGAACTTGCGGACCACACATGAACAATTTTATTTTAGCCAAGAAGATACTGAGTGCGGGGTATTTTTGGATGACCATGGAAACGAATTGTATCAGGTATGTCCAGAAGTGTCATTTGTGCCAACTACATGCAAATATGATACGGGTGCCATCGAATGAACTCAATGCAACAAGTGCACCTTGGTCTTTTGCCGTTTGAGGAATGGATGTCATCAGTCCGATCGAGCCTGCCGCTTCAAACGGGCACAAGTTCATTTTAGTGGCTATAGATTACTTCACAAAATGGGTTGAAGCTGTATCTTACAAAGCTGTAACCAAGAAAGTCGTCACAGATTTTGTAAGAAATCGTATTGTTTGCCTATTCGGGGTGCCGGAATCCATCATCACCGACAACGCCGCCAACCTCAATAGTGACTTAATGAAAGCTATATGTGAAACATTCAAAATCAAGCATAAGAATTCAACAGCATACATGCCTCAAATGAACGGAGCCGTGGAGGCCGCCAACAAGAATATCAAGAAACTACTGAGAAAGATGGTAGATAATCACAAGCAGTGGCACGAGAAATTACCATTTGCCTTATTGGGGTATCGTACCACAGTACGCACATCAACCGGGGCAACTCCTTACTTGTTGGTCTACAATACTGAAGCTGTCATTCCTGCCGAGGTCGAAATTCCTTCCTTAAGAATTATACAAGAAGCTGAACCCAGTGATGCAGAATAGATAAGAAGTCTCTATGACCAATTAGATCTCATTGACGAGAAAAGAATGAATGCAGTGTGCTATGGTCAACTTTATCAGAATAGAATGTCCAGAGCATTCAACAAAAGGGTCAAACCCAGACAGTTCACACCGGGGCAGCTGGTGCTGAAGAGGATCTTCCCGCATCAAGATGAAGCCAAAGGGAATTTTTCATCCAATTGGAAAGGGCCCTATATGGTTCATAGAGTACTAACAGGAGGAGCACTCATAGTCGCAGAAATGGATGGAGAAATTTTGCCAACGCCTATCAACTTAGATGCAGTCAAAAGATACTATGTTTAGAATGTTTTTATTTCTTCATCTGATGTAACTGAACTACGCTTGACCTGATTCCCGTTTAAGAGGGGTATGTAGGCAGCCCTGTGGGTTCGGTCACAATTCAATAAAATTTTTATTTTCTCCACAATCAGAAATTGGGGCAGAATTTTGAGGAGGACCCTCAAAATTCCGGAGCAAGTCCAGTCAACTTCGTCATATGCAGATCGGTCAAAGAATTTCCTATTAAACCGGGGCAGAATTTTGAGGGGGGACCTCAAAATTCTAATGCAAGGAAGTCACGATGTCTCTAAAAGTGTCACAGTCTTTGATTCATCTAATTTATTTGATATTGTATACAACTATGTTTTAAATAGGTACATTCATCAAATGCACGCATATTTTTCTAAAAAAATTATTTTATGAGCAGCCAGATGCTACCCATAGTAACTTGAGCAGGATTTCGATACAAAGCAAAGCAAAGCAAGCAGGCGAAGGAACAAACCAACTTTCCCGCAAAACTCATGATTTTTCTTTGGATGCAGGAATAAGTATATTCGCAAAATACGTACACATATCAAAATCACTATCTTCATAACGACAAAACTACCACGCAAACGCATCTCCAGCTAAGAAATACTCTACTATCACCCATTATCTTTTGTTCGCATGAGGCTAAGCATTGCCTTTCCTTGCATGAGACTAAGCATTGTCTCCCATTTTTTATGAGGCTAAGTCTGCCTCCTTAATTGCATAAGGCTAAGCATTGCCTTTCCTCGCATGAGACTAAGCATTATCTCCCATGTTGCATGAGGCTAAGCCCTTCCTCCTTAATTGCATAAGGCTAAGCATTGCCTTTCTTTCATGAGACTAAGAACTGTCTCCCATTTTGCATGAGGCTAAGACCTTTCTCCTTAATTGCATAAGGCTAAGCATTGCCTTTCCTTGCATGAGACTAAGCATTGTATCCCATATTGCATGAGGCTAAGCCCTGCCTCCTTAATTGCATAAGGCTAAGAATTGCCTTTCCTTGCATGAGACTAAGCATTGTCTCCCATTTGCATGAGGCTAAGCCCTGCCTCCTTAACTGTATAAGGCTAATCATTGCCTTTCCTTGCATGAGACTAAGCATTTTCTCCTATTTTGCATGAGGCTAAGCCTTGCCTCCTTAATTGCATAAGGCTAAGCATTACCTTTCCTTGCATGAGACTAAGCATTGTCTCCCATTTTTCATGAGGCTAAGCCTGCCTCCTTAATTGCATGAGGCTAAGAATTGTCTCCCTAGTTTCATGAGACTAAGCATCGTCTCCCATCTTGCATAAGGCTAAGCTTTGCCTCGTCAATTGCATAAGGCTAAGCTCTGCCCCCGATATTACACAAGACTAAGCAATATACAACATCATTACTCAAAGGCGTCATGGTTCAGAGGCACCATTTTCATGGCCCCAAAATATCTGTCACACCCCCTTTTTACCTCACCAAACCCTCTTTAAAATATTAAAAAGATTTGTAAAGCTCAAAAGGGTTTTCAAATTTAAAGTGACAAAGAATTGTGTTTTAAAAGGATTTTCAGAGTCGCCACCTGTCATTTGATTTTGGTGTGCCAGGTCACCATTTTTTTTAAAATAACAATTTCCTTTCAAAAACACATTTAACTCTTAAACCATTTTGCACCAGAGTTCAAGGTAAGGGGGTTCATTTGACTCGGGGAGAAGGTGTTAGGCATTCCCCGAGTCCCCTGAAAGTCACGGTTGTGTACTCGATCTAGTTGACTTTTAAAATATTCAAATTGAGGTAAACAAAACACATAAAAGAAAGCAAACACAAAAAGGTTCGAGGTTATCCTTACCTAAATAAAATCCAAATATAAGAAAAAGAAAAATAAAAAAAATACTACACTATGCTTCCTTCACAACTTCGTCACAGCCTCCAGAATATTTACAAAGTACTTCGGGGCATTCCCCGGATAATATATATTTACAAGGTCCTCGGGGCATTCCACGGATATAATAATCAACTAACGGGGACAACTGCTTACCTCAAAAATAAAATAAATACAACGTCTTAACATTTTCCTACCCCGTGTGGTAGGTCTAAACATGCTACTAGCAGCCCCAAATAGATAAAATTGGAGATCAAAGTTAGAAAATTATCTAAAACCCAACGACTCAATGTTCTGTCCGAAACACATGCTTTCTTTTAGATATCAATCCCGCAACCCATTAAGTATCACACATTCTAGATGCCTAATTCAATGTTGCTTTGATTTACAGTTCAAATTTCAAGCCAGCAACTTCAATTTGAGATCAAACACAAAGAAACAATTCAATAGAATACATGCATATTCATTAAAATTAGACAAACAAAAAAATCAATAAAACATTTACATGAACTAATTAAATTATGAATTGAAGAGGCCAACGAAGCAGAAACGGACCTTGAAAAGGAGCAGAGTCCCAAAATAACACTATTCAAACGAACAATTGACGGAACCTCGATATGGCGACGGAACCAAGAATGAAATATCGACCAGAGCTACGAACATTGACCTCGGTAGACCATCATCTTTATACTATCCCATTTCAGCATAAACCATCACACAAACCCAAGGATCAAAGAACAACCTGAGATTATCCATTTAAGATCACCGGTGTTTGTGTATGCTTTCCTTTTCTAAAGTTTACCATCACACCTAAGTTTCAAAAAGGATTTGAGTTCTATATCGACATTAATGGCCAGTACTAGATCTAGTAATTTCTACTGCAAATCGACGCCAATGGGTTCAATCTAGTGAATATCTGGCTTCTTACTGACCCCACGTGTGCTGCTACTATAAAACCCCGTCGTTGGGATTTAGCTTAACCGTTTGTTGTTGAGTTTTTGGTCTAAGGATTTGTCTGAATCTTGAAGGAGATATTAGGGATGTGTGCATATGTTGGTTGTTTGGTTTTGCGTGTGTATTTGTTTTTGGGTGGTGAGGGTGGCGACGATAAAGTGGAGATGGGGTCTGGCCAGTGGCGGCAGTGAGGAGGAAGGAGTTGGGGTGGATGGAGAGAAGAAGAAGAAGAAGGTATGCTCTTTGGAGAGGAGGGGTCGGCGATAGTGATGGTGTGTAGGAGAAGAAGAAGCTCTGGTGGGGGTGTGCCGACAGGCGGCGACTGGGTATGGAGACTTCTGCTAGGGTTCCCCCATGGTTAAGAAGAAGAAGAAGGTTTTTAAAATGCTAGGGTTTTTTTAGAAAAATCTGATGGGTCTAAGGGTATTGGCTAAGAAGGTTGGGCTTCTAGGAATTGGGTTATAAATATTGCCTTGCAATTCTTGAAATTTAGCTAAAAATATTAGTTTCTCTTCTAGAATAACATTATAAATATATAAAATTAATCATAATTAATTAAAACAACTATATTATGACATGAAACTATTTTTTTGGTATTTTTAAGAATTATACTAAAAATAAAAATAAAAATATTTTTCTAAAAATACCTCATACCTAAATTAAATAGAAAAAATGAAACTATTTTTGTATTTTTTAATTTTTATGCTTTAAAAATAGAATTAAAATTAATAAAAAAAAAGTGAAATACTATAGAAATAAACTCAAATAAATATTCTAAAAATACTAGGACTATTAAAGGATAATTCTAATGTGCGGATCAAAAATTATATGTCTACAGCTGCCCCTCTTTGACTGGAAACACGAAAAGTTTTGAGACAAAGAACGACGAGACATGTTCTTTTTTACCCGACCCTTATTTAGAGAGTCCAAAAACTAAAAGAAAGGAGAATGAGATCGAGCCCTGGTATTTGAGCTGCCTATGTATCCCCGGCTATAAAACAATCAGGCCACGTGTAGTTCAGAGGTAGGAAAGAGTGTTGGAATATACCGAGGTGGAGAGTCGAGTGAAGTGTCGTCGAGGTTTCGGTCCGTGGTTCCCTATTCTTCAGGTGGGCATCCTGCTGACTTGAATTTGAAGAGAACTGGAAGTTGACCCTATTCTTCAAGCAGGCATCCTGCTTCCTTCACTTGAAATAAACTTTAACTTTGAGTAGACTTGAGTTCTCAAACCTTTTCCTTCAGGTTGCTTGTGCTACTTCTGATTTGACTTAAAGACTGGAGGTTGACCCTATTCTTCAGGCGGGTTCCTACTGCTTCTGACTTAAACTTGAAACTGAAACTTGATCCTGTTCTTCAGGCGGGCTCCAGATGCCTCTCTTACTTAAACTTGAAATCTGAACGTTGACCCCTGTTCTTCAGGCGGGCTCCTGATGCCTCTCTGACTTGAACCTGAAAATTGAAAGTTGACCCTGTTCTTCAGGCGGGATTCTCCCGATGCTTCTCTAACTTGAAATTGAAAGTTGACCTTGTTCTTCAGGCGGGCTCCTGATGCCTCTCTGACTTGAAATTGTAAACTGAAAGTTGACCCTATTCTTCAGGCGAGATTCTCCTGATGCTTCTCTAACTTGAAATTGAAAGTTGACCCTGTTCTTCAGGCGAGATTCTTCTGATGCTTCTCTAACTTGAAATTGAAAGTTGACCCTGTTCTTCAGGCGGGCTCCTGATGTCTCTCTGACTCGAACTTGTAAACCAAAAGTTGACCCTATTCTTCAGGCGGTATTCTCCTGATGCTTCTCTAACTTGAAATTGAAAGTTGAAAGTTGACCTTGTTCTTCAGGCGGGCTCCTGATGCCTCTCTGACTAGAAACTGTAAACTGAAAGTTGACCATGTTCTTTAGGCGGGATTCTCCTGATGCTTCTCTAACTTGAAATTGAAAGTTGACCTTGTTCTTCAGGCGGGCTCCTGATGCCTCTCTGACTTGAAATTGTAAACTGAAAGTTGACCCTGTTCTTCAGGCTATATTCTCCTGATGCTTCTCTAACTTGAAATTAAAAGTTGACCATGTTCTTCAGGCGGGCTCCTGATGCCTCTCTGACTTGAAGATGTAAACATGTTCTTCAGGCGGGCTCCTGATGTCTCTCTGACTTGAACTTCTAAATCGAAAGTTGACCCTGTTCTTCAGGTGGGATTATCCTGATGCTTCTTGAACTTGAAAATTGAAAATTGAACATGTTCTTCAGGCGGGATCCTGATGCCTCTGTGACTTGAAAATTGAAAGTTGACCCTGTTCTTCAGGTGGGATTCCCCTAATGCTTCTTGAACTTGAAATTGAAAATTGAACACTGTCCTTGCTCTTTATGAAGGCTCCTAATACCTCTCTCACTTGAACTTTTAAACTGGAAGTTTACCATGTTCTCCAGGTGGGTGCCTGCAATCACAACAAAACAGACAAAACAAAGAAATTTTTTTGCCCTAGTTTGTACCAGGAACATTTGTGAGTGTTAGTTGAATCCCATTTTCCAGGTGGGTACTGAAAACTTAAATCGAATCCCATTATCCGGGAGGGTCCTGAAAACTTGAGAACTAATTCCTATTATCTGGGAGGGTCCTGAAAACTTGACAACTAAATCCCATTATCCAGGAGGGTCCTGAAAACTTAAAATGAACTTACCTGAGACCTGCTCTCTTTCTGGAAGATCCCTGCAGAAAGAACAAAATTCCTTGACCTTGAACCTTACTTTCCTTATGGAGGATCCCTGCAGATAGAACATATTTTCTTGCCCCTGAAAGGTTTGAGCTTCCAAGCTTTTATTTGGACATAGTCTTCGTCCCTATTTCAAACAAATAAAAACTTGTGAGTTCAAAATGTGGTGGTTGGTTCGTGGCCTTGAATTTGAGGGCGATTGCTCCTGCACTTGCCATGATTAACCTCGGTCTCGACTCGGGAGTCCTTGCTTGTTATTGCCTAACCACTTTTGTCAAACCCTACCATAGAAAACGCCTCTGATCTATTCGATCCCTATGCTATTTTCTGTTGCATCTTGCTCATGCATTCACATTTCTGGACCTTTGCATTTCACATGAATCCCAAAGCACGTAAATTGTTATCAAATCAGTGCGCATATTGTTCTTTCCTGACTTATGCCGCTTTGATGTGCTAGCCAGATTACGCTATGTGCAATTGGAAAGCTGGTACCAAATTTTAAAGCCATTTCCCACTTGTTCTGACCAAATGGACTCAAAAAGAGGACTTGAACAAAGCAAGAGGAACAGAGTAAGGGACAATGTAAAGAGATGATATCTAACAAGAAAATTACAAAGTAGAAACTTATCAGATGTGGACACCAACTCTAATGACGATGACATGCATTTTTGGATTAAGCAGCCTAATCTGTCAAGCAAGTCTAATGTTTAACTCTTGCTATACCTCTATGCCGTGAAACTGGGCTCCAATGCTCTGATTATCCTATCTGATTCGTAGTGCCTGAAGGGTTTTCACCATCAAGCCTCTCTCATTTTTCTCTTTCTCTCAACTCACCGCCGCCTTACCGTGCCTGTGAGGGTTTTCACCAATAAGACTCTCTCATTTTGATCTTTTCTTCTTATTTTCTCTTATTCTACAGATGACAAGGCATTAACCATGGTAAATATATCATATGTTCATGGCAAGTATAACTCAGCACTCTCAAAGATTATTTGGGAGGTCTTTTTTGGACTGTAATGTGGCTTTTGGACAAGGTTAGAAAGAAAAGATATCATAAAGGCCCAAACTAACTAAGATAACAGGGTTAATTTATTTACAACTATTGGAATCCATTTTAAAACTTTGCCCCAATTTCTAAAACAAGAGAATTTGATTCTTTTTTTTTTTTGGAATTTCTAAGAAAAACTACCCCACTCTTGACCTCGTGGGATTATGAAATATTTTATTTGGCGCGACCGAACCATAAGGCTACCTATGTATCTTGTGGTGACAAGAATCAGGTCGAACGTAGTTCAAAAGACTACTCTTTGTTACTCCTATTTTCATTTTTTTTTCTTTTTTTGTTATTGTTTTTTTTCCTTTTTTTTTTCTTTTTGAAACTTTCTTCTGGAATAAGTTTCTAAAACAAACCTTATGGGGCATGATTTTTTTTAATGACTCTAACTCAATTCCAAAAGAGGGTAGGTCAAGAAAATTAGCATAGGCTCAAAAAGGAGTACCGAATGGTATAAAGTGGTTGGGTAGCTGAAAGAGGGCCTCCCAATTCCTAAAAATGCCAAGTAAAACACATGTAACTTGAGGATAAAAAAGGAAGATCATGCACAATATTTCTTTTGCAACTTTGGCATTGATATCACTGTTATGCCTTCCACTTTTCTTTAGTGCCTTGTCAAGTACAGAGCTCTCGTTGTGTGATTTCTTCTTCACAATGGATGTGCTCCGTCATTTTGGAACAAACTCTCTTGGCTTTATCTTGTAACTTGAGGTGCACTTGAAATCAAAGTTTCTTGATTCAAATTGTCTGGGAAGCACTCTCTTGAACAATTTCTTATCATTCTCTTAACTCCCCAAACTATCTGCCCCAGTTTCACATAATTCGGGCTTTAAATCACCTCAAAATGTCCAAATCTTTACTTATTTCCCTCAAATATTCATCTTCAAAACTTATTTCATTGCTTCATGATTATACTAACTTTTAAGACCAGACTGAGAATTATGCGTGCATGTGATGTCACTAGAGTCGGCATGAAGATACTTAAAAAAGAAAAAGATAACTAAACAAAACGGACAAGAAATAACAGAAAACAGGGGATTACACTAAACTGATGATGAAAAAGTATGAACAACAAAAATAAGCAAGAAAAACTTGGGTTAACACCCTGGAACAAACCTAGATAACACTAACGAATTACTATGACTAAGCGAAATAGGCAAAATAAAAGGATAGAAGGGTTTGAGTCACAAGACAATATCCAGATTACAACCCGGAAATAACCCGAACAACAGAAATGACAACAAAATAAACCACCAAAAACTCCTTTGGCTAGCCAAGAAAGGAGCGTCTTTTCAATTACCAAGCCCAACATCTTAGCCACTGATTCGCACATCGACATTACTAGGACCTTCACAAGTCTCCACCACATTGACCTCAGCAGATTGCTTTTGGGTCCTCTTTTCCAACTCGTTCTTAAGACTGATAGCGTGGAAAATTTCGCGGCAAGTGTCCCTCCAAGGGATTCAGAAGAGTTCTCATATTCCTTTTCAACACAAATCATGCCTACCATATGCGTCTCATTATGAACATGCAATGGAATTTGGCTAGTACCCGCTGCATCTGGATTTTGCACGATAATATCATCTGCATCAATAAGCTTCTGGCTGCTCTTTTCAGATGCCAACACTTTTCTATATTGTGCCCCGGGGCGTTAGAGTAATATGTGCACCTTTGAGAAATATCAAAATTCTTTGGAAGGGGATTCGGCATTTTTATCTGAATCGACTTCAACATGTCCAATTGCCTCAACCTTTGGAACAAACTAGCATATGATTCTCCAATGGGAATGAAAGACTTTTCTCTTTGCTGCTGATTTTTCATTTTGTACTCCGGCCTCGGTTGGAACCTCTTACGGGTAGGTGGTTTACATGCTTGAGGAGACGGGTAAGACATTTGTGGAGGTGGTGCAGGCCATTGCGGGTCCTGTGAATGTGGAGCATATGGCGGTGCATTATGGATAGAGTAGTGGGAAGGTGAGGTATGACTTTGGTGATTTTGTGGAGAGAAGTAGCATTGGGGAGGATTATCTGGAGTACGTAGATATTCATGGGGTCAGTATTAAGGCTGAAAGCGTTGAGCAGGAACACTTACTGGATCTTGTCGCTGGCGGGGCTCAATGTTGATACCCAATTTTCTCCTATATTATTTTCAAAATGCATATATATCTTCAAAACATTTCATGAGCATCAATTAATATTTTTCCATAATTTTTTGCATGCTTAAAGGATTTTTAATTAATTTATCCCAGTATTTCTATTATATAAATAATTACTAATTGCATCATAAATGGTTTTATGATAATTTTATTTGCTTAATTTTTATCATTTATATCTATGCTAAGTTTTAATTATTTCATGAATATCCATATTTACACTTTAGGGTTATAATTGCAATAACTTTACAATAATATCCCACAAGTGTTGTCACGACCCAAAATCCAACACAGGTCGTGATGGCGCCCAACACCGGAGTCAGGCAAGCCAACAGTTGTTTACTAGTAAGGTTATCCTTATTTGACATACCAACCCCACATATTCCCAAAATTTTAAGCTTAGATCATTTAAATAAAAGCGGAAACATTAACCAACTTAAGTAAATACAACCACAATGATCATGAACCAATATATACAGTCCCAAAAATATAGAGTCTACTATGTGCGTTCCAGGAACTAGTGTCACAAGTCAACAGGCGAACTAGTAGAATATACAAAAGATGATACAAACTGTACTACTGTCTGAAAGAAGTAGACAGGAATAAACAAAATATAACTCCATAGTACTGCTGAGAATTGCCAAGGGAGGCAGCTCACCGTGGAGTCAGGTCCAGAATATACGTCAAGCTCCGGTCGGATAACCAGAAGCACCAGCCTCAGAACCTGTACAATTAAGTACAGAAGTGCAGCATGAGTACATAAATATATGTGTACCCAGTGATTATCCCGCCTAACCTCGAAGAGGTAGTGACGAGAGGTCGACATGACACTCACTAAGGTCCAATAGTATAATTTAACAGAATATAATGGAAACGGTAGACATGTAAAGACAGTGAAGCAACAAGTATATATGTAAGGTATTGAAATCCAGGAAGAATACTGGGAATAAATAAACCAATTACCACTTCACTTTTTTCCCAAATATCTGTCAGATCAATATCCATGAATTTAGTAACAAATAAATCATACGCATGCAGGGTAAGGACAACCGGCCGGAGTCATAAGATAGTTACGTCTGTGCACTGCCGAGGATCGAATGGCCCGTACCAAAAGTGCACCTCTCTACAAAGTACTCACATCTATGCACTGCCGAGGATCGAACGGCCCGTACCAAAAGTGCATCTCTCAATCCTCTCTATGCACTGTCGAGGATCGAACGGCCCGTACCAAAAGTGCATCTCTCAATCCGCCGTGGCGTACGGTCCGTTCCTATAAGAGTGGGGGAAATCACACTCCGCTCGCGGAATGTAAATTGTGAAGCGGTCACATGCACACACATTATTCCTTTTAAAAGAGAATACTTTTCAGTGAATAATTTCTTACAAGTTTCTCTCAAATTCCTTAACATTGGGGAAATAAGCAACATGTAACGTTAATTCATTAAGCATATAGTTCATATAAAGTGAAACACAAGGCATGATGTGGGCCTAACTACCCGGACATAATAGTAATAGTCGCTACATACGGACTCTCCTCACATTGTACGTACGTAGCCCCCATAAATTATCACATATAGCATTTAATCACCTAGGGAGACAATTTCCCCCTTACAAGGTTAGAAAGAAAACTCACCTTGTGTCGAATTTACTCCTCGGACCGAGAACGCCCCCGAAACTCCGAACTCTACACCCGAGGACTCAAAACTAGTCAAATGTTACACAAATACATTAATTTATATTCAAAGCATGGAATTCTCATATTAGAGTACTATTTACTTACCTTCAATAACCAAGTCGTTTGCCCCTCTAAAATGGTGTAAATAGCCACAAGGAAGAAGAAGAAGATAAGAAAAATGAATTAAAACCCGTGTATAAAAACACACTGTCTGAACAGTGTTTTCGCACCTTCGGTCTCGCACATCCGAGTAAAGACTCGCACCTGCGAAAATGGACTGGGGAGCCTGGGCCCGCACCTGTGGAGTGGAGACCGCACCTGCAAGAATTGGCCAGACCACTGGGGGTCGCACCTGCAAGGCTGGGATCGCAGGAGCGGTCCCGCACTTGCGACTGGTCAACTACACTTGCGGTCACACCAGAACAGGTGCACCAGCAGCTATTTCAGCTGGTTTTTGGCCTCGTGTGGTGTACGGGAGGCACCTGAGCCCACCCGAGACCCCGTCCAAATATACCAACAAGTCCCAAATCATAATACAGACTCGCTCGACCCTTCGGAACACCCAAAACAACGCTAAAACTCAAAATCACACCTCCAAACCCCAAGAACCAAACTTAGGAACTTTAAGTTTTCTAGACTTCGCTAACAACGCGCCGAACCGACCTATACTACTCAGAATGACACCAAATTTTGCAAGAAATTCATAAATGACATAACGGAACCATTCCCGATCTCGAAATTCCATTCGGACCTCGATAACATGAAAACACATCCCAAACCAAAATAGGAACTTAAGAAACTTCTTATTTCAATATTGGGCGCCGAAATGCTCCCGGGTCATCAGAAACCCATTCTGAACATACGCCCAGGATTGAATTCATCGTACGAAGCAACCGGAACCGACGAAACTCGATTCCGAGGTCGTTTACCCAAAATATTGACCGAAGTCAAACTTAGTCTTAAAGGCCAATCCTAAGGAACCAATTGTTCCTATAACACTCTAAACACCTCCGAATCCCGGACCACCAGTCCCCGCAAGTCATAAATCATAAAAAGTCGCTATGAGAAGTTTCATTTAGGGGAACGGGGTCCGATAATGCAAAACGACCGGTCGGGTCGTTACAGGTGCATAATTACTTTATTTCACAAGAAAATGACATTCTGTATTTTTTTATAATATTAAATAATTATTATAAATCATTTGTATGCATCAATAACATTTTTTTATTATTTATTAGCTATTTTATAAAATATTTATCAAATTAACTGGGTATTTAACAAATGGCCTCTTTTAATTTAATTTCATTTTTTTGGATCTGGCCCAAACCATTACCCTTAGCCCAATTAAAATGCACATAACCCAATTTCCTATCTGACCGCCCAACCCCATATCAAATCCTAGTCGTTGATCTCAGATATCAACGGTCCAGGATGTTGTTACCTTTTTTAATTAACCCATAACCCCCTAACCCTAATCATTTCCAAACCCCCGCCGCCCCTGTTTCCCTTCCCTCTCCCCTTCTCTCTCAAACCTTTCTCCCTAACCCTAGCTCGCCGTCACCTGAACCATCCGTTCATGGGGTTTCCCTGTAATTTTTGGCCCCTACAGGCCTCTCACCTCTTCAGGTTGTTCGATTATGCTGATTTATGGAAGAATCTCGAAGAGATTCAACCCAGATTTTGTTCAAAACCTTTTCATGAGCCTATCTATGGCCATCACCATTTGTGAGTATTACTTTTTTCGTGTTTATGGCTCGAATATATGGTTCCAAACCAGATTTCCTTTCATCTCTATCATCTTTTCTAAAACTTAACCTCTTTCTACCGGGGTCTGTCCAGATCCTTGTAGATCTGAGACGACTTTAAGTGTTGTTTGGTATTTCTCTTCGAAAAACCTTCCGTTTTTCCTTATTACTATTCGATTCCAGTGTTTTCTGAAACTAGTTTCGTATTAAGTTTTCTTCAAAAAGGTTTTTAAGCTTCTAAGTGTTTGAATCTGTTTATCTTTACTAGTTTGACTAATTTTGTGTATATGCTTTAAACCCTAGGTTTTTCTGCCTATTTCATTTTTTACTTCAATATTTTACCGTTATTGTTTATCTCTATCAATCAGTATATATTGATTGATTTTATTTAGTGTTCGAATTATATTTTCCTGTTAAAATTAGTGCTTCTCTGTGATTTTACCTATTTTTCTTATTTGTGACTTTAATTAGTACTACTTGCCCTAATTAGACTACTAGTCTGCTTTAGGGATTTAATTGACTCATATATGGTCAGTAATTGAATCACTTACCTTATTTGAATCCCAATTTGAGTCGTTAAGGGATTCTTCCCTATTTAAGGAGTCCTTTCCGGATTCTTTTGTGTGAACTGATTGAGTTAATTCCTCAATTAACTGATTGATTATCTTGTTTTATGAATTCTGATTTTATTCTTGCCTTATTTGTTTACCTTGCTAAGTGCTATATAAACTTCATTCTGGTTTTCTTTCAAAACACGAACACATTTAGAAAGAAAAACACACACAAAAAAACTCTTGCTCTTATTCAAACCTTTCTGTTACTTGTGTTTGCTACACTGTCTAGCTGGATAAAATCCAAGGCTAGACTATTGGATTCTGCATCCTTTTACCTTCCTGTTTTCTATTTTAACTGGTATGTCTCCCCTCCTATTGTCATTCATTATGCTATGAGGTTTAAACCTATGTGCTTTCCTATCTATTACTTTACTTCTGTGTAGTTAAGTCCATGTCTTTCCTATGTATTGATTTTAATTAACATGACTACTTCTGTCTTTCCTGTTTTGTTGATTCTAATTAGAAATAACTACTTTTTTATAGTTAAATTTCTGTCTTTCCTGTTCGTTTATCAGTATAACTACTTATGTGTAGTTGAATTCCTGTCTTTCTTGTTTATTCATCCTAATCAACATGTCTATCTCTATCATTAGGTCCTATTTAGTATGTTATGTAATTTGCCTGTCAGCATGTCTACCTCTATCATTAGGTCCTATTTAGTATGTTATGTCATTAGGTCCTATAAGTCATCACTTAACCACTTGTTTCTCAACTAGCATACTTTCTCTCTTGCCTTGCTTCATGTATTCCTGATTAATGACTTCTATGTTCCCAACCCCTGCTACCCTTCTCTGTGTGGTTGTCTATTTATTATTCTGATCCCAGTATGCTATATTCTCACCTAGTGATAAAATAAGCCAAATCTAGGAAATATGAAACTTTGCTTGAAGTATTCATGATTCTGTTTTGTCCAATGTTTGATTGCTGAAAATCTTTGAACTCAGAGTGCTGCAATGACTTTGTTTACTCCTATTTTTGCTTTTGAACTGTTTTCCTAAAACTATTCCTATATACTATTTTAAAATCCTACTCTTAGAATATCTAGGGTCCTTTCCCTCTAGTGTGAGCACTGCCTAGGAGTTCATGAGACTCCCCCGAAATCTGACACACTGGGGCTGGCTTTTCCACATTTGTTCACAAAACTGTTTCTTTAAAAGGGTTTCTGGTGTAAGCATTGCCCGGGGTCCCTGAGGCCCTTGGGAACTTTGATGCACCAGAAGATCATTTGGTATACTATGAGATACTGGCGTACTTTAGACTTGGTTGAAGGCCTGGCTTCCAGGTTTACTATTGGGACTATTCAGGCTCCCTATAGTATAGTAATTTCATTCTGTAATTCATTTATATCTGGTCTGTAATAATTCTTGTATAAACAGATTTTGGGGTTATTAGTAAAATTGGGAGGGACTTTTATATATAACTTTGTGGGGGTCGGGTAGAAATCATACCCATAGGATTGTTATGATTATCTATATGCACTAGTAACCATGTCTATAGGGCTTGTCTGATTCTTTGAAATCCTGCATTTCACATTTGCATAATAAATCTTGCTTCTAGGCCATTTACCAATTCTGCAATCATGTTCTCAAATCGTCATGTGTGCATTAGAAATCACGTCCCTAGGAATTACCTTGTTTAATTTGCTTGAAAACTGGCTAACAACTTTATTCGCCTAGATATCATGCCTATAGGAAGAACATAAAATCAGTTTCATCACTTAACTGTCATGCCTATAAGGAATAGGTATAAAAATAGTTTAACACTTAGATATCATGTTTGTAGAGACAAAAATGTAAAACCAATTTATGTGTCCTGAAGTATTGCTTGTGATCATTTTCATTGCATAGACAGCATGCCTATAGGGTCTAAACAGATAAAATCTGCCTGTTATAAATCAATCGTTAGTTTATTATTAGGGTCTGATTAACGCTTAGATACTGTGTTTATAGGATCCTGCCCAGTTATCACCTAGGCAGACCTGTAGGCTGATTAATGTTCTGAATTTTAAAACTGTGTTTGTTTGACTATTACAACTACCCAGATTCAAAAAGTCATAAAAATCAGGAGGCAAACTGATTATGTAATCAGTGCCACGTCTTAATAAAATGCTGCATATTCTGTTTTGTGCTCATCTAGATACCCTGCTATAAGGCTTTAAATAGTTTAAACAGTTTGTTTGAGGCGTGCAACTGTTTGTTTACTTGTCGAGGTAAAATGTGAGCCCCTTAACTGCTCCTTTTATATGAGAGTCCTATCTGTTTTATTTGACGCCTAGTTTTCTCCTTTTAAGAACCATAGGTGAGTCTAGAACCGCCTTAATAGAGGTCCTAAGCACCTCCAGGGCCTAATGCACACATAGGATACGTACTCGATATTGCTGGAACGCTTAGATAATAATTAAGGGGAGGGTAATTGGGTAGTAAAGGATATGATGACATGTGCGCTAATGCTACGTGTAACACATCTATTTGAGGAAAGTTTACTGAGTATTGTACAGAAGTGATCCTATAGGCTAATAAACCTAGGACCCCCTTATTCCCGTTTTTTTTTCAAATAATATTTATTTGTTCAAGTTGCTTTATGACTAATTCACTCAAATTTAGTTTGGCTGGGACCCACCTTTGTGGACCTCGAGGGGTGCCTAACACCTTTCCCTCAAGGTAATTTCGAGCCCTTACCCAATCTCTGGTAATGTAAACCGGTTTATGAGTTATTTGCTTTAAGTGTCGTAATACACCTTAATCCGTTAGGTGGCGACTCTTCAAATTCCATACCCCATCCCAAAAGGAATGTCAAACCCCGATTTCGCGAGGAAAAGGGGGGCGCGACACTCAACAACATCTTTTCTATTTCTCTTTCTTCCCCCAAGCTCACTGAGATGTTCTGAACGTCTTCTGTAGTATCTTTCAATGCAGAATAGCTCATGATTTTGCCTGACTTGATTCCTTCTTCTACTATTTCCCCCATTTTTACCACATCATTGAAAGGTTTACCTAAAGCAGGGATCAAATGAATAAAGTAGGTGGGTCCCTGAGCTTGTAGGAAAATCTTAATCATTTCTTTTTCATCAACTGGAGGACTGACTCGGGCATCTTGCTCCCTCCATCTGAGTCCATATTCCCTAAAGCCCTCACTGGGCTTCTTTTCCATTTTAGAAAGGGAGGAGCGGTCTGGGATAATGTCTATATTGTACTGAAAGTATCGAACAAAATCATGAGCCATGTCATCCCATGAATACCACTTATCTCACTCAATCTCTCACTGAAATACTCCATCAACAACTCATCTTTCCCGCCAAAACTTCTCATTTCACTGCAATAACCCCTCAGATGGGCTACTGGATCTCCACGTCCATTATACAAGTTGAACCTTGACATTTTAAACCCCGCGGGAAGATGAACATCAGGGAACATACACAACTCATTGTAAGACACGTTAATCTGATTTCCCCTCCCTTGCATGTTCTTTAAGGATTGCTCTATACCTTTCAGGTTTTTGGACATCTCATATCGCTCTTCTTTCCTTGTGAACTTTTCATTCTCAACATGAGTCTCATTCTGAGAGGTATGATTATATGAGTCTAGGACTTGGTGAGCCAGCTCTAGGGGTAGTATTGGGTATCAAGAGGGTTGAATTGGTGTTCATTGTTGGACCTGAGGAGAGGTTGTTGAGAAGTTCTGATCGTGGAGGAAGTGGATATGACAGGAGGGCTATTTTTAGGAAAAGTAGTTGGAGGACGAACGTTGGAGTTACTAGGGAGGTTGGTAAAGCTGGGATAAGTGGGAAAATCTGGAGAGTATAGTGGATCATCTGACACTATGTCTGGAGCTTGGGTAAGGGTAGCATCTAGGAAGCTAGGTGGTAGCGGGGGTGGTGCCTTCCCAGCCATCCAAGTCTGATACATGCCCGCCATGTGTTGTCTTAGCATCCTTAACTCTTCAACCAACCCAGTATCCCGTTCAACCGATTAGAAAAGGAGGAGCGGTCTGGGATAATGTCTATATTGTACTGAAAGTGTCGAACAAAATCTTTAGCCATGTCATCCCATGCATACCACTTAATGATATCTTGATGTGTATGCCATTCCAAGGCTGCCTTACTCAAGCTCTCACTAAAATACGCCATCAGCAACTCATCTTTCCAGCCAAAACTTCTCATTTCACTCCAATAACCCTTCAGATGGGCCACTGGATCTCCACGTCCATTATACAAGTTGAACTTTGGCATTTTAAACCCCGCGGGCAGATTAACATCAGGGAACATACACTCATTGTAAGACACGTTAATCTGATTTCCCCTCCCTTGCATGTTCTTTAAGGATGCTCTATACCTTTCAGCTTTCTGGACATCTCATCTCGCTCTTCTTTCCTTGTGAACTTTTCATTCTCAACATGAGTCTCATTCTGAGAGGTATAATTATATGAGTCTGGGAACTGGTGGGCCAGCTCAGGGGGTAGTATTGGTCATTAAGAGGGTTGAACTGGTGTTCATTGTTGGACCTGAGGAGAGGTTGTTGAGAAGTTGTGATCGTGGAGGAAGTGGATATGACAAGAGGGCTATTTTTGGGAAAAGTAGTTGGAGGAAGAACGTTGGAGTTACTAGGGAGGTTGGGAAAGCTGGGATAAGCGGGAAAATCTGGAGAGTATGGTGGATGATCTGACACAATGTTTGGAGCTTGGGTAAGGGTAGCATCTAGGAAGCTAGGTAGTGGCGGGGGTGGTGCCTTCCCGGCCATCCAAGTCTGATACATGTCCTCCATGTGTTGTCTTAGCATCCTTAACTCTTCAACCGACCCAGTGTCCCGTTCAATTCGATTTCTTTCGGGTACCAGTATCAACCAACTCAACTCTGTTGTGATCTGCCATTTCCTTTCGACTTTATGTTGTAGGAAAGAGTTATAGTTTAATAACCACAGACCAGCCACCCTTCTGCTATAATGAAGATAACAAAGAGGAACAAAATGAAGTCATCACGTTAGCATTAGGGCATCTAACAACAAATATTATCATATCATATGTAATGCACCTAGTCACAATTATCGGTTCTAAAATGACTTCGAGGGTACGAAGGTCATATGGCATCATTCCAATTTTACTCTCCTTGCCCTTTTCTTCTTAATTTCTTCTCTTGTGCTGCTCGATTTGCTCATTTCTTTCCTCTCTTTTCTTTATAATTATCGCTCGTTTCTTGCATCTTGCAATTTCCTCTCATTTTTACATCCCACAACTTTATTTTTTTTTTTAATTTTTAAAAAATAATTTGATCGAACCCTATGTAGGTTGCCTATGTATCATGTTCCACATGAATCAGACCAAGCGTAGTTCTAAAAAATTAATGGACAAAATAAACTAAACATAAAAATCTTTTTAAATTTTTCATTATCACTTGTTTTTTGTTTTCAAATACAAATAGGAAGTACAATGACAAAAAATATGACAAACTCTTACACCACCTAAAAGACTCAAAACTACTAGACAAGACAAGAAATTAAAAGAAAACACGAAAACAGACTCAAAATATAAAAAGTCTCCTCAAGCAGCTCCTGTTTGCAATGGTCCTGGGGTATCTGTCATGATCGAGCTCTGGAAATGGATCCATGCCTGAATGAGAAAAATAATACCAAATAGATTAGTGACTCAAGACACTATGGCACCTCCTATTGGATACATGCAAGGCATGATTGGGCTATTTTTACAAAAGGACCTATGTGGCCAAGGGTGGCTAGGAAGGCAAACTCAACAAGAATGAACTCTCAGACATGGAAAATGCCTCACTAAGGCTTATATGGCTCAAAATTAATTTGCAGAAATGATCCATTTTACAAAAACGGCTGATATGGCCAGAATTGGCTAAAGATGCAAACTCAAAAGGAAGGCCCTTAAGGTAGTGGAACACTTAGTTGCGAACTCAGGATTCTGAGACATGGCTCAATGAACCACTTTCACAAAAATGACATCATTTTGCGAGAATGGACGATGTGGCCAAACGCAGCTAGAGATGCAAATTCAACAAAGACGGACCTTAAAGTAAAATGAAATCTAGTTGTGGACTCAAGATCCTAAGACATGGGTCATTGAACCACTTCTGCAAAAATGACAACCCATTTTGAAAGAATAGTCGATGTGGCCAAAAGTGACTAGACATGCAAGATTTGGCTACGACTCCTGAAGCCAAAAACCTAAGACTCACTAGGAAGACCGGACCCTATGTGGTCTGCCTACGTATCTCTCACCGAAAGACGAGAATCAGGTATGTGTAGTTCGGGAAGATTGGATACATGAGAGAATTTTTAAAGAAAATACACTGATTTGGAGAAAACATATTTTTTTGTCTTTTTTTTTTGAAAAATAATGAAACATGTAAAATCTTTTTGGATTTTTTTCCATTTTTTTTTTGTCGTTTCTTAAAGAAGTTGTGAAAGAAAAATATAACTGGCCCTACTTGCTTCATTATTCACCCTTCTTTCCCAAACATCAGTCCGCCAAATGACCTTCTACCTTTAAAGATGCAACATGTATCACATAGGATGATTGAATGTCTTTTTGGGCCATGGGACCACTTGGCACAATTTGGACAGGCTTCCTACGAAGGAACACGGTACCTAGGACCGAGCCCTACTAAGTCATAATGATATGATGCAAATAAAAATGACCTAAAGGTTGACCTACGTTTGGAGTTCACTAACAAGGCAATTCGGGGGAACATATGGTCGATGGTGGCTGCTCAAGCTTTTGACCCACTCCATACGTCCACCCCCCCACCCCCCCCAAAACAAGGGTGACTCGACAAATAGTTTGTGTATGCGATGCGTACTACGATACTTATTGCAGAAAGAAAACTCATGGTTATGCAAATGATGACAGTTATAAAGCGGTAAACACATAAGGAAAAGCGATAAATAAATAACCAACAAAAGAGGAAATAAGACAAACAAACTAAATAAACTAAGCAAATAAATAAAACAAACACCTCAATCGAATATCCTAAAAGCCAACAAGATCAAGTATCAGCTCGAACCTGCAAGTCTCCAGCAGAGTCGTCAGAGCTGTCACACCCCCTTTTTTACCTCACTAAACCCTCTTAAAAATATTAAAAAGATTTTTAAAGCTCAAAAGAGTTTTCAAATTGAAAGTGACAAAGATTTGATTTCGGTGTGCCAGGTCATCGTTTTTTTAAAATGACAATTTCCTTTCAAAAACACATTTGACTCTTAAACCAGTTTGCACCAGAGTTCTAGGTAAGGGGGTTCATTTGTCTCTGGGAGAAAGTGTTAGGATGTCACGACCCGATTTCCCCTCTGAAGGCATCGTGATGGCACCTAGTCTCTACGACTAGGTGAGCCTAATTGCGAAAACACATATTAAATAAAAGCAATAGAAATAAAGACGAAATAAGTGAGTTTACAATGAAACATCACCACTTGGCGCATGCAAAAATACAACTTTTCCCAAAACCCGGAGTATCACTTTAGTCACAAGATCTGTCTCAAAATAGCTCTATACATTGAGAGGGAATTTACATGAAAAAGAAATCTATCTAAATATAGAGTGGAAGGTGACTCGAAGGACTCTGTGGACGCGGCAGAATTACCTTTCGGTCTCCTAAAATCTGTTTCTCGGACCCCTAGCCACGAAACTGAGCGTACCTGGATCTGCACACGAAAAACATGTGCAGGAAAGGGCATGAGTACACCACAAATTGGTACCCAGTAAGTGCCAAGCCAAACCCCAGTCAAGTAGTGACAGGTTAGGTTAAGGCTCTACTGAATTTTTATAATTAAAAAAAACAGTTTAAAAATCTGAACAGAGAGATATAATAAGTTGAGGGAAACAATGATCTAAAAGGAAATAACAACAGGGAGCCCTTGGCTCAGCACAACATATATCACAGTAACAAGTATGCAATGCAGTACCGGGAGAAAGCTCCCGGAATCTCGTCCGTAGTCCCATTTTAAATATGCAATGCAGTGCAAACACAGGATACAATTTTTATTTAAAACAATTCAAGAAAACATCACAGGCAAAAATATGGATTAACTACCTAAACATGGTACATATAGTAGTAACTAGGAAAAATTCAAGTAAAACAGGTGGGCATGCTATTTCCTAAACTACACTACATGGTCGATACATGAATCAGTGAAATAGGAGTGTAAAGATTTAAGTCATGGAGGGAGGAATGGAGGTTTAGCAACAATGGCACGTGTACGTACTTGTCACCTCACGCACACGGCGCCCAATCAACATAAAACAATATCAAAATAGCCTAGGGGTAGTCCCCAACACAGATTTAGGAAAGCCACTTACCTCGACTAGGCTACTCAACTCGAAACCACACTCTTGCCACGAGTATCCGACTCCGAATGGCCCAAATCTATTCAATTCGATTGCATAATGTAAATATCACTTTAAGGAATCAAAATAGCTAACAAGTTTGATGTTAATACGTGAATTTAGTAAAATCTCCCAAAAAGTCCCCCTGTCCCACGCCTGCGGAAATGCCATCGCAGGTGCGAAAACCCACTAAAAGGCCTGGGGCCGCACCTGCGGTCAATTGGCCGCATCTGCTGCTCCGCACCTGCGGAATCTCAACCACACCTGCGAAACTGGTTGACTTGACCAAGTCCGCACCTACGAGCCCCTCTTCTGTACCTGCGTGTCCGCACCCGCGGAAAATCTTTCGCAGATACGAGACACCAGAACCATCAATGGTTCAGCTGTTTTCCAAGTTCTAAAATCACCCGTTGAGCATCCGAAACATCCCCGAGGCCCCCAGGACATCAACCAAACTTACCAACCATTCCTAATACCTTATCCAAACTTAGTTGAGCCTCCAAAACACATCACATAACACCAAAATCACCAATTATACATGGATTCAAGCCAGAGAATTTATGAAATTCCCAAAATCTACAATCGATGCCGAAACACATCTAAACTAGTCTGAATGGACTCAAATTTTACACATAGGTCACAATTGATACAACGGACCTACAACCACTCTCATAATTCCGTTCCGAGCCCGATATCAAAAGTTCACCTATCGGCCGAAATCGCCAAAATTCTAACCTTCGCCATTTCAAGCCTAAATCTACTACAGACCTCGAAAACACATTCCGGACACGCTCCTAACTCTGAAATCACCCAACAAGGCTAATGGAGTCAACGGAATCCCATTCCGGAACCGTCTTCCCAAAGTTCCAACTACGATACAACTTCCAAAGCTTAAACTCATATATAAGGACTATGTGTCGAAAAACTCTCCGAATTTCACCACTCAATGTTCCAACAAGTCCCAAAAGCAGAAATAGACATGTGGAAAGCAGTTATTAGGGGATCGGGGCGCTAACTCTCAAAACAACCTACCGGGTCGTTACATTCTCCCCCTCTTAAGGAAATCGTTCATCTTCGAACGAGTATAGAGACATACCTGAAGCTATGAAAAGATGAGGGCACTGACTGCGCATATCCTGCTCAGTCTCCCAAGTCACCTCCTCGACCGACTGACCCCTTCACTAAACCTTTACTGACGCAATATCCTTTGACCTGAGCTTTCTGACCTGTCTATCCAATATAGCTACTGGCTCCTAAGCATATGATAAATCCTTGTCCAACTAGGCTGAACTGAAATCCAAAACATGAGTCGGGTCACCGTGATACTTCCGGAGCATGGAGACGTGAAATACCGGATGAACTCCTACTAGGTTGGGAGGAAGGTCTAGCTCATAAGCAACCTCCCCAACACGTC
This sequence comes from Nicotiana knightiana, assembly GCA_005239525.1. Classification (NCBI taxonomy): domain Eukaryota; kingdom Viridiplantae; phylum Streptophyta; class Magnoliopsida; order Solanales; family Solanaceae; genus Nicotiana; species Nicotiana knightiana. The sequence goes on along the minus strand of ML390248.1, from coordinate 75,427 downwards.
GCAACACCTCAAAAGGGCCAATAAATCTCGGACTCAGCTTACCCTTCTTCCCCAACCTCAAGCCGCATAAATGCCCGATCACCAGCCATAAATTCCAAATCACGAACCTTCCGGTCTGCATAACTCTTCTGCCTGGACTGAGCGGCGCGAAGTCTCTCCCGAATCACCTTCACCTTGTCCACGGTGTCCTGGACCAAATTTGTACCCAACAATCGGGCCTCACCCGGCTCAAACCATCCCACTGGGGACCGGCACCGTCTACCATACAAAGCCTCATACGGCTCCATCTGAATGCTGGACTAGTAGCTATTATTATAAGAAAACTCTGCAAGTGGCAAGTATCGGTCCCATGACCCTCCGGTATCCATCGCACAGGCACAGAGCATATCCTCAAGAATCTAAATTGTGCGCTCAGACTGCCCGTCCGTCTGAGGGTGAAAGGTTGTACTCAACTCTACCTTGGTGCCTAGCTCCTGCTGAACGGTTCTCCAGAACCGTGAAGTAAATTGTGTACCTCTGTCTGAAATGATAGATACTGGTATACCGTGGAGGCAAACAATCTCCCTGATATAAATCTCCGCCAACCTCTCGGAGGAGTATGTAGTCAACACCGGAATGAAATGGGCTGACTTAGTCAGCCGATCCACAATCACCCAAATAGCATCGAACTTCTTCAAAGTCCGAGGAAGTCCAACCACGAAGTCCATGGTGATCCGCTCCCACTTCCACTCTGGAAGCTCAATCTGCTGAAGTAACCCTCCTGGTCTTTGATGCTCATATTTGACTTGCTGACAGTTGAGACACTTGGCCACAAACTCCAGTATGTCCTTCTTCATCCTTCTCCACCAATAGTGATGTCTCAGATCCTGGTACATCTTCGCGGTACCCGGATGAATGGAGTACCGCGAGCTATGGGCCTCCCCAAGAATCAACTCCCGAAGCCCATCCACATTGGGCACACAGATCTGACCCTGCATCATTATCACACTGTCATCTCTTATAGTCATATCCCTGGCGTCACCTCGTTGAACCCTGTCCTGAAGAAGAAAAAGGTGGGGATCATCATACTAGCGCTCTCGAATGCGGTCATAAAGAGAAGACCGAGCTACCACACAAGCTAAAACCCGGCAAGGCTTCGAAAGATTCAACCTCACGAACTGACTGGCTAAGGACTGAATATGTAAGCCTAAGGGCCTCTCAACTGCTGGAAGATATGCCAAACTCCCCAAACTCTCCTCCCGGTGACTCAAGGCGTTGGCCACCACATTATCCTTCCCCTGGTGCTATAATATAGTGATGTCATAGTCCTTTAGCAACTCCAACCATCTCCGCTGGCACAAATTGAGGTTCTTTTGCTTGAATATGTGCTGAAAACTCCGTTGATCGGTGAAAATCTCACAGGGAACACCGTATAAATAATGAAGCCATATCTTCAGGGCGTGAACAATCGCTGCCAACTCGAGATCATGAACTTGATAGTTCTTCTCATGCACCTTCAACTATCTGGACGCGTAGGCAATCACCCTACCGTCCTGAATCAACACCGCCCCGAGGCTAATCCTCGAAGCATCACAATAGACAGTATAGGACCCTGAACCCGTAGGCAATACCAACACTGGAGCTGAAGTTAGGGCGGTCTTGACCTTCTGAAATCTCTTCTCTCACTCCTCAGTACACCTGAACGGAGCACCTTTTTGAGTCAACCTGGTTATCGGTGCTGCAATGAAAGAAAAACCCTCCACAAAATGGCGATAGTACCCATCCAAACCAAGGAAACTGCGGATCTCCGTAGCTGATGACAGTCTAGGCCAACTCTGCACCACCTCCACCTTCCTCGGATCTACCTTGATCCCATCCCAAGACCCTATGTGGCCCAAGAATTCCACTGAGTCAAGACAGAACTCACATTTACAGAATTTAGCATACAATCTCTTCTCCATCAAAGTCTGAAGCACAGTCCTCAAATGATGCTCATGATCTTCCCGTGATCGAGAATACACCAAGATGTCGTCAATAAATACAATGACGAAGGAATCAAGATAAGTCCAGAACACACTGTGCATCAAATGCATAAAAGTTGTTGGGGCATTGGTCAGCCCAAATGACATACAAGAAACTCATAGTGGCCATATATGGTCTTGAAGGCAGTCTTCGGGATATCCGGATCTCGAATCTTCAGCTGATGATAGCCAGAACGCAAGTCAATCTTGGAGAATACCCTGGAACACTGTAGCTGGTCGAATAAATCATCAATGCGAGGCAAAGGATACCTGTTCTTTACGATGACCTTGTCCATCCGCATAGAACTATCCTTTTTATTCACAAATAATACTGGAGCACCCCAAGATGATACACTGGGTCTGATAAAACCCTTATCAAGCAACTCCTGTAATTGCTCCTTCAACTCAGGAGGAGCCATACGGTAAGGAGGGATAGAAATGGGCTGAGTGCCCGGTAACAAATCAATGTCGAAATCAATATCTCTATCGGGCGGCATACCCGAAAGATCGGCTGGGAATACTCCCTCACTACTAGAACTGACTTAGCTGGAGGAGTATCAACACTGGCATCCCTCACAGAGTCCAAGTACGCATCACACCCCTTCTCAACCATACGGTGAGCCTTAAGAAATGAAATGAACCTACAGGGAATATACTCTAAGGTACCTCTCCACTCTAATCTCGGCAAGCCTGGCATAGCCAGAGTCATGGTCTTAGTGTGACAATCAAGAATAGCATAATGAGGTGAAAACCAGTCCATGCCCAAGATAACATCGAAATCTACCATGCTGATTAATAATAAATCAGCCCTTGTCTCAAAACCACTAAGAGAAATCAAACACGACTGATATACGCTGTCCACAACTAGAGAGTCTCCCACAGGAGTAGATACATAGACAGGGGAACTCAAAGAATCCAGAGATATCCCCAAATGTGGAGCAAAATAAGAGGACACATATGAATATGTACAACCTGGATCAAATAATACTGATGCATCCCTATGACAGACAGGGAAAATACCTATGATGATTGAGTGTGAAGCAACAGCCTCAGAACGGGCTGGAAGGGCATAGTATCTGGCCTGGCCTCCCCCTCGGGGCGACCCCTACCTCCCCGACCCCTACCTCGAGCTGGCTGAGGAGGTGGAGTGGCAGCTGGGGCTGGAAGAATAGTCGGAGGACCCGACGGAGCACGTGGAAGCTGATAAGACTGTGGAGGTGCACCCCTCCTGGACCTGAGGCAATCTCTAATCAAGTGACAAGTGTCACCACACTCAAAACAACCCCTCGGAGGACGCTACGGCTGAGACGGAATAGGAGCTGGCCTGCTGGGCTGGCCGAAAATAGCACCTCGAACCAGAGGCATACTGGATACTGGCGGTGCACAATAGAACTCTTGAGGTCTAGGAGGAGTTGGAATACCACTAGCTGCTAGAAGGGTTGAATGAACAGGGCGACCCACAAAGCCCCTACCGTGACGTGCTGCTGGTGCACGAGCTCCCGAAAAATGGCCAGTCTCTCGAGACTTCTTGGCCTCCCTCTCCTCTTTGTCCCGGGTGAACATGCCCTCTACTCTCTTGGAAATACTCACTTCCTACTGCTAAGTGATATCCATCTCCAACTCTCTGGCCATACTGGTCAGAATACTAGGATGAAGTCCCTCAATGAAGCGGCGAACCCGCTCTCTGACTGTGGCAACCAAGGCTGGCGCATGCCGAGCTAACTTGCTAAAACAGACTGCATACTCCGACACAGTCATAGTACCCTGGCGCAACTGCTCAAACTCCACGCGCCAAGCATCCCTGAGGATCTGAGAGACATACTTTCGCAAAAATATCTCTGAAAACTAAGTCTAAGTGAGTGAGGCTGCCTTGTTCAGACTACTCAGCTCGTAGGCCCGCCACCACTGATATGTCGCTCCCCTCAGCTGGAAAGCGGTGAAAGAAACCCCACTGCTCTCCACAATTCCCATAGTGCGGAGAATATGATGACACTCCTCAAAAAATCCCAGAGCATCATTTGAAGCTAGTCCGCTGAAAGTAGGTAGGTGGTACTTCTTGTACCTCTCTAGTCTGAGCTGCTCGGCCTCAGAAGCCACTGCCCTAGAATCATGCTGAACTGGAGTCGCTGGGGGGATAGGAATATACTCCGGGGCCTGATAAACCTGGCCCCTCTTATCAGGAGTGCGGGATTCGGGAGTCTGTGCCCTTCCCCCGGCCTGAGATGTAGCGGGAGCTATCGGAAATAGTCCAGCCTGCGCTAGAGTACTGAACATGCTCATGAATTGAGTGAAAGTCTCCTGCAAGGCTGGAGCAGCAATAGGGACCTTCTGTGCCGGCTCTCCAGTTGGGGCTGCCATAGGCTCCTCTGCCGCTGCTCTCGCCGATGCTCGGGCTGGACCGCGCGGTCGTCCTCTACCCCGACCTCTGGCGGCTCTGGCAGGGGGCTCGGGTGCCTAGTCATCAGTCCTCCCAGTACGGGTCCTCACTATCTGTCGGAAAGAATAGAACAGAATTTTAAAATTTTTGATGTCAATAACTCGCACGAAAAAGGAAATCAAAGAATAGGATTGTTCCTAACAATTACATAGCCTCCTGAAGATAGATATGGACGTCTCTGCACAGATCTGCGAGACTCTAATAAACCGGCTTGTGACTTGTGACTCCTATGAACCTAGACGCTCTGATACCAACTTGTCACGACCCGATTTCCCCTTCGAAGTCATCGTGACGGCACCTAGTCTCTATGACTAGGTAAGCCTAATTTCGAAAACACATATTAAATAAAAGCAATAGAAATAAAGACGAAATAAGTGAGTTTACAATGAAACATCGCCACTTGGCGCATGCAAAAATACAACTTTCCCCAAAACCCGGAATATCGCTTTAGTCACAAACTCTGTCTCAAAATAGCTCTATACAACAAGAGGGAATTTACATGAAAAATAAATCTATCTAAATCTGGAGTTGAAGGTGACTCGAAGGACTCGAAGGACGCGGCAGAATTACCTTTAGATCTCCTAAAAGCTGCTGCTCGGACCCCTAGCCGCGAAACTGAGCGTTGGTACCTGGATTTGCACACGAAAAACATGTGCAGGAAAGGGCATGAGTACACCACCAATTGGTACCCAGTACGTGCCAAGACTAAACCCAATCAAGTAGTGACGAGGTCAGGTTAAGGCTCTACTGGATTCTTATAGTAAAAAAACAGTTTAAAAATCTGAACAGAGAGATATAATAAGCTGAGGGAAACAATGAGCTAAAAGGAAATAACAACAGGGAGCCCTTGGCTCAGCACAACATATATCACAGTAACAAGTATGAAATGCAGTACAGGGGGAAAGCTCCCGGAATCTCGTCTGTAGTCCCAATTTAAATATGCAATGCAGTACAGGGGGAAGCTCCTGGAACCTCGTCCGTAGTCCCAATTTAAATATGCTATGCAGTACAGGGGGAAAGCTCCCGGAATCTCGTCCGTAGTCCCAATTTAAATATGCAATGCAGTACAGGGGGAAAGCTCCCGGAATCTCGTCCGTAGTCCCAATTTAAATATGCAATGCAGTGCAAACACAAGATACAATTTTTATTCAAAACAATTCAGGAAAACATCACTGGCAAAAATATGGATTAACTACCTAAACATGGTACATACAGTAGTAACTAGGAAAAATTCAAGTAAAACAGGTGGACATGCTATTTCCTAAACTACACTACATGGTCGATACATGAATCAGCGAAATAGGAGTGTAAAGAGTTAAGTCATGGAGGGAGAAATGGAGGTTTAGCAATAATGGCCCGTGTACGTACTTGTCACGACCCAAAATCCATAAGGTCGTGATGGCGCCGGACACCACTGTCAGGCAAGCGAATCATTAAATGGTTAAGTTAAATTTCCTATTTTAGCATTTTTGAAATCATTACCTTTCACTTTATTATACGATAACTGAATAAAATCCGCTAAGTAAATACGAAAGTTTAATATTTCATTTTATAAAATACATCCCAAGCACATCCCAGAACCCGGTGACACAAGTACATGAGCATTTTCTATGAATTTTACAAATTCTACAAAGCTTGTCCGAAATACAAATTGGACAAGGAATAAAAATGAGAATACAATATATAGAGGAAGACTCTGCCGACTGCGGGTCGTCTCCAAATGATGCAGCTCGTCTAAGTCTCCAAGTCAGCCATATTGCTATGAAGGTACCTGTGCAACAAAATGCACAGCAAGTGTAGCATGAGTACGAAAACAACGTGTACTCAGTAAGTATCCCGCCTAACCTCGAAGAGATAGTGACGAGAGGTCGACTTGACACTCACTAAGGTTCAATAAAATAATTTAACAAGATATGATATCATTAATAGGCATACGAGGATGATAAAAATAGTAAACATTAAAGATAACTGTAATTCAAATAAATACTGAAAGTAAATAGACAACTACTACTTCATTTTCCCCCAAATATCTTAAATAAACAATTACTACATCACTTTCCCCCAAATATCTTAAATAAACAATTACTACTTCATTTTCCCCCAAATATCTTGTCATTTCCAAATCCATGAAATTATTAACAATTTAACATGCGCATACGGAATAAGGACAACCGGCCTGAGCCATCATAATAATCATATATGTGCACTGCCGAGGGTCGAACGGCTCGAACCGTAATTACATCTTTCAATCTCGTCGTGGCATAGGACACGCTCCCATGAGAGTGGGAGAAATAACACTCCACTCGTGGAATGTAAATTGGGAAACGGTCACATGCACACACAATATTAACCATAATGTATCTTTCAATCTCATCATGGCATATGGCCCGCTCCCATGAGAGTGGGGGAAATAACACTCCGCTCGCGGAATGTAAATTGTGAAGCGGTCACACACAGTCATGCACAATCAAACAGTCCACCCCGACTACATCGGGAAAACAAATACTCAAGTAAATGACAAATTTCTCTTTTAAAAGTCACAAAAATAGTATTTATATCTTTTCTCAAAATTCATTTTCCAAGTTTAATAATATTCAATAATATAACCTTATCAGGAATACAATTATCCACGGAGGAGTCAATTCTCTTTCTAAATGATTAGGAAAGGTACACTCTAGACTTCTTAGGAAATAAATTACCAATTCAATAGCATTATCAGTCTAACATTAGTGCCAGGATCACATGTACAACACGTAAGGCATGCTAGTGGGTCCTAGACTACCTGGACATAAGCATAATAGTAGCTACGCACGGACCCTTGTCACTTCATGCGTACATATCCCCCACAAATAGTAGCACATATTTAATTAGTTCACCTATAGGGGCAATTCCCCCTCACAAGGTTAGAAAGGAGACTTACCTCGCTCCGAAATTTCATAACCGGCTTCCAAGCCCTTCCGACGACTCTAATTGATGCACAACGCCCCAAAACTAACCAAATAACGGCAAACCAATGAAAATATACTCTAATATTTGCTAATAATCTAAATTATATAAACTCTTATCTCCGCTCAAGGAATTGACCAAAATGCCCTCGGGCCCACGTGCCCGAATTTCGAAATTTCTCGAAGATAAACTCTACCCATACCTTTACTAGTTCAAATATACAATTTACTCAAATATTCATGCTCAATTCGTGGCTAAAATCCAAATTACCAAATTTCTAGGTTTTCTTCAAAATTCTCAATTTTTCCATAATTTTTTATGTTCAAATCCATGCATAAACCTTGTATTTAACTTGGAATGAGTAGAAACAACTTACCTTGACATATATGACAAAATTCCTCTCTTGAAGCTCTCCAAAAATCGCCCACACCAAGTGAAAGAATGAAGAAATGGCCAAAATCTCGTTTAAAATACTTCACTGCACAGACAAACCTTCTATGCGATCACACTTCTTCAACCGCGATCGCACAAGAGAACCTGCTGCCTCCATGATTTTATCTACACGATCGGACTCTCACCCATGCGATCGCAGAAGTCATTCCCAGCTTCCTCCAAATTTTCTCATCCGCGATCGCAGCTTCCCCCTTGCGTTCGCACATATCAACCCAGCAGACCCCAGGTGCATTGTGCGATCGCACACACCTTCTTGCGATCGCACAGACCAAAAATCCAACCTTTAAACTTTCCTTCTTCGCAATCGCACCACAAGGACCGCGATCACATTGCACACCAGATGCACCAGCAAACAGCAGCAGCAAATCACCCAAAAATGGCCCGAAACCACCCCACAACACACTCGAGGCCCCCGGGACCCCGTCCAATCACACGAATCGATCCCATAACATCCCACAGACTTGCTCGAGGCCTCAAATCACATCAAATAACGCAAAACTCACGAATCGCACCCAAATCCAAACTTTATGAACTTTGAAATTTCAAACTTCCACATCTGATGCCGAAACCTATCAAACCACGTCCGATTGACCCCAAATTTTGAACACAAGTCATATTCGACATTACGGACCTGATCCAACTTCCGAAATCGCATTCTGACCCCGATATCAAAATTTCTACTTCCGGTCGAATTTCTTAAAGACCTTCAAATTTCTATCTTTAGCCAAATGACTTCAAAATGACCTACGAACATCCGAATTCACTTCCGATCGCTCTTGCAACTCCAAAATCACCATACGAAGATATTCCCAGGCTTGAAATCCCAAACAGACATCTATAACACTGAAATACCTTCCAACTCAAATCTATGAAATTCTTCTAAAATGCTATCTTCCATAATATGCGCCGAAATGCTCCCGGGTTATCCAAATCCCGATCCGGACATACGCCCAAGTCCGAATCATCATAGGAACCTGTTGGAACCTTCAGATCCTGATTCCGAGGTCGTTTACTCAAAATTCCAATCTTAGTCAATTTCTCCAACTTAAGACTTTTGAAATGAGAATTTTCTTTCCAATTTGACTCCGAACTCCCAAAATTAAACTCCGACCATGACCACGATTCGTAATACCTCAAAATGGAGTTGCTCATGACTTCAAACCGCTGAATGACATGCTAGAGCTCAAAACGACCGGTCGGGTCGTTACATTCTCTCCCACTTAAACATACGTTCGTCCTTGAATGTGCTAAGAACTGCTCTGGAGTTATCTGAAATCACTGTCTAACACCTCGTGCACCTGCCCATGATACCATAACCCAGTTGAGCACATTAGCTAGATAAAATCTGAAGATATCCTCTTTTATCCAAACAATAAGCTCAGAACCCAGTTCCAACACTTGAATTTCTCTGTCAGGCCTGTTTCTAATATATGAACACCGTATCAACTACCACACGAGACACCAGAACACAATTGCGTACCTTTTCTGAATCAGCACCATGCACCGCATAATTCATCATCTAGCCACCATGACATTCCCTGAACCTTAACAGCCAAAATTCTACGAATTCGATGCTCCCAATGCACCTTATAATATATATATACATACATCATGCTATAATGCTGCCGATACCACCACAACAGAGGAGATGTGTAGAAATTCCGAACCAGCTGCAGAGTTAACCAAACATTGAGTCTTTCCTCTTGACTTAGATCATCATCTCATTACGAACCAATAAGGGTAACTGTCCTTTAATGTATTTTACATAATCTTATCGCACTTGATCCCTAATCCAATAATCTTGTCTCACCCAGTATGAACTGTTCAAACAACCAATCACCCCAGACATGACCAACAGTCTCACACGATGCCACAATGCGCCAATAGGCCATAATTCGAACTTAATACCTAAGTAAATGACTTAGGAAGGAACTACTCGACTCCCGCAACTCATATGAACTTTCCTCAGAAAATAGAAAGTAAAACACAAGAAAAATAAATATAGGGTACTGTACTCAACATCACACTGTTGCGGCGCGCAACCCGATCCAAATAACATAACTGTGGCGGCGTGCCACCCGATCCAAATAACATAACCGTGGCGGCGTGCCACCCGGTCCAAATGACATAAAATTCATGTAAGACGATGCACCGAGCTAAATTTCTCATTACCACAAAATACTGAATATCGGTCACAAGCACGCTAAGTGAATAATAACATCCTGGGGAGACTGATAAAGCCATATGCTACAAAACTCAAGCACCATTGAGGTGCGATATATAATCTAAATCTCGAGAGCCATCCTGCTCACATAACCTCATCACTACGCGGAATCTCAACACATACAAAATTATCAAGCCGTTTCACAACTCACACGGCACGATCATAATATACCTGAATATGACGAAGATGGAACAACATCTAATATTCCAACACCCCTCCTTAAGGAGCGCTATACAGATTTGAACATACATGATTCACATGGAGCCCACAACCACATTGAATCCATTCACAACCCTCAAGTTGATTCCGCTCACACTACACTAGGCTAATAGCTTCACCTGGGTCCATAATATTCCAATTCCTATCATAATACACAAGAACAACCATCATAGCTGGGACAAACATCCCACAATCCACAACCAACTGAACCGAACGTCTTCCAGGCATAAATTCTCAATTGAGCAATATTACACTCCTTTATACTTGGTCTAATTCTTCAACCAATAAGGTGACTACATGTCACACTTATACAATCTTCTCGTGAACACGTTCCCACGACCTTCCACACAAGGAAACCAGTATGCACATCCATACCACCGACTACACTCACACTATAAAACAATTCAAGAACCCATAACCAAGATGCAAACCTCTTTCATCATACACTGATCTCAGGTGACAATGAAGACCATACCAGCTTACTCTGAACTTTCAAATTCTTTCTCATCCGAGCTCATGACATCCTTGATAACACTGAACCGCGTTCCCGATTCTTACGTCCAGCTCCACGCTGAGCACTGCACCCAACATGCCGATATGGAATGGCATAGGAATTCCATCATACTTCCTGAACCGCTAATAGGGTGAAAAATTCATCATATAGAAACCTTTTACTGACCTCTATTCATGAGAACCATAACAACACACAAGTGAATTCTCACAATCACCCAACATGAAAATCCTTAAGTAGCGGTCTATACCACCATGAACCCTCCAGGATCCACCTACCCCTGACAGGCCACAATATTTGAATTCCTCCAAACTGAAATCTATTATGATGGCTGACAAGCCCCGCACACATCTGCACAACCGTACACATGCTCAATCACACTGAAGGAACCGATCACTACCGTAAGTGCGCCATTTCAACCATGGTAGCCACTCTATCTTCTTTTAATCATATTCAATTGCCTCAGGAATAATGGTAACTTCCTTCAACTCATAGCAAACTCAACCCTCACTCATCCCGGGTGACCTTGATTCATGAGACCATGCTGCCTAAATCCTGCAACCCGTCTCATACCCTCCTGAAAATCTTGCTACAATCCGGAGTTTATTTCTCTCACTCCTCCAATACTATCCTGCACGCTGAAAATAACATAGAACACTCCAACCATTTTCCCTCTCTCCGAAATTATGCTGCAAAAGCTTAATTCTTAATCATACTGCTGCCTTTAACCCTTAAACACCGCGTGCTTAACCTTCGAATTTACTAGGAACACTGTTGAGAGTCACCCACTCTGACTGCCCCAAATACAATCAACTCCAAGGCTCTTCTAGCACATGAACACCATTTTCATTGAAGCACGTGATTGAGTTACTACCCTAACAACACACCTATGCCTTAAGCATAAATTCTGAATCTTCCAAAGCCTAACCCTAATTCAATAGGACCAACTTTTGCACATATTTATCAAATCCCATGCTCAATTACCGCTTTATTCCTTAGCTGAAATAACTTGCCAATATGCCGACAATCCGCAACCCCACGAGAACAAAACCCTGAAACCCAATTGCAGGTGGTGGGACTTCCCCACTTAGCCTGAAGCTACTCCTTACACCACTCTGGACCCCACCGAAATTCTTTCTTCATTGCTGATATGACCTTGCTCAACCAACCCGTCAAATTCTTCTAAATTCTCTTGTTAGCACTCCCTAAATACTCAAATTCTCTAGTATCATTCACATATTCTGTCTCCCACCGAATAGACACTAGAATCCCTCGCAGAAATTTGCCAACCACACAACCGCTAACCTACTCACAGGAGATAACCCACCTGTGGAAATCACCAACTGACACCTTCCAACGACGATGTGCAGCACACTCTCTACAACATCAATACCCCATCCTAATACTATTCTCATTCACCAACTTTACCAGTCCGTACGCTCCCCATGGACATCTACTAAATGCGCTACAATAACTTCTAATTCACCACTATGCTACCGCTCTCCCACTTTGGTCAAACTCCCCCTCTATGCGACTGCTCGACTTCCGCTTCTTACACCTGACCTCCTAGAAATGGAACCACCGCCTAGCACTTTTCACATATCTTCCTACATCGTACGCTGTCCAATTCAATATCATTCTCTGCAGCTCTTACACCAGTAGATCACCACGACTTCAAACTCTCCGAGGATCATCTTTCTCGAGCAGCCTTCATTAGAAATAACTATTTAGTCCTGAACCACCACGCACCACAATCTCTGGCAAACGCTTCTTAAATACTACTTCATAATACTCTGACCCCATGCAACCGAAGAAACCATATCACCGACAAACTTAATATATTCCATTCGATTAGTGACGACAACATCACATCACAGGTGCCTATCCTACCTCACTTGAAAACACCAAGTCTTACTGCTTTACCAATCCAAAACCTAACCATTTATAGTCCAAAGGCCTCTCCTCTACCGAAACTAAAATGCTGAAATCTCGAAATCACGCCCTGAGAAGACCTCCCTTCAAGCCATTCATCACCCCTAACATATGGGCAAGCATTCTATCATCATATCGACATCGTACAATAACCAATCGTAAACATCATCACAACCTGAGCATAACCTCAAGTCCTCAGAATCACAGCTACTGGCTGAAACAACATATTACTCCTCCATAGAACAACGACAATAGCCTCAATCAACTTTGCAGGGAGAAACATCCCGCACCACATCCCTAGTATCATTAACATTCCTCAAATCCTCGATTCATAGAAAGCGTTTGGCGACGTATAAGATTGAGTGGGAAGAAACATAGGCATAAGCCTTAAAGGAATCAAATCGCACGATGAGGAATCAAGAAGGGAAGTACTCCTAACATCCCAGTAGCCTCTCGAAGATAAGTACAGACGACTCTGTATCGATCCGCAAGACTCTACTAGACTTGATCATGACTCGTGAAACCTAAGGGAACCTAGAGCTCTAATACCACGTTGTCACGACCCAAAATCCATAAGGTCGTGATGGCATCGGACACTAGAGGTGGGCATATATCGGGTAAAACTGATAACCCGAACCTTTAATTCTTTATTGGGTTATCGGTATTGGGTTATCGGGTTAACAGTTTGGTAACGAGCTAAAAAAAATTATTGGGTTATCGGTTCGGGCTCGGTTTGCAATTTTATTATTGGGTAAAAACCGATAACCCAATAAGAATGAACTAATTTACTAATTTACCCTTAAGTATATACTAGATTTTTATTTCCATAATTTCCTCTTCAATAGTTCAGTTGTCCACTAGTCTCAAACTCTCAATTGTTTCCGCCGCAGCCCGCAAGTACCCTACTCCAGGCTGTAATCAATAGATGTCCAAATTAGTATAGAATTAATTTGAAGGAAACTTCTTCTTCTTTTTTGTGCTTGGTTATTGAAGTTTAGTTGCAAGTAGTAGTACTTTTGTTTCTTGAATTGTGAAGACTGTAAATTTACATTCTGATTTTGTACTCCACAAACTTTCATTGCACTTGTGGTGGCTTTTCTTCTTTTATTTACTTTTTTATGAATGTTCAAGCCGAAATTACTAGTAAAAACCAGTGAATGTTACAGGCCACAATTTGAGGCTCGTTAAACGTACTATGACAAAGCTATCTTCCATAATATGCGCTGAAATGCTCCCGGGTTATCCAAAGCCCGATCCGGACATACGCCCAAGTCCAAAATCATCATAGGAACCTGCTGGATTCTTCAGATCCTGATTCCGAGGTCATTTACTCAAAATTCCAATCATAGTCAATTTCTCCAACTTAAGGCTTTTGAAATGAGAATTTTCTTTCCAATTTGACTCCGAACTTCCCGAAATTCAACTTCGACCATGCCTACGAGTCGTAATACCTAAAATGGAGTTGCTCATGACTTCAAACCGCTGAAAGATGCACTAGAGATCAAAATGACCGGCCGGGTCATTACAATACTCGTCACCTCACGCACACGGCGCCCAATCAACATAAAACAGTATTAAAATAGCCTAGGGGTAGTCCCTAACATAGAGTTAGGCAATCCACTTACCTCGATTACACTACTCAACTCGAAACCACGCTCTTACCACGAGTATCCGACTCTGAATGCCCCAAATATATTCAATTCTATTGCATAATGTAAATATCACTTTAAGGAATCAAAATAGCTAATAAGTTCAAGGCTAATACGCGAATTTAGGAAAATCGCCCAAAAAGTCCCCCGGGCCCACGTCTCGGAATCGAGTGAAAGTTGCAAATTTAGAACACCCATTCGCTCACGAACTCAATCAAACAAGAATCATCGAAAACCGACGACAAAAATCCTATTAAATTCTTGGATTTTTTTAATTTGGGAAACCTCTTTCCATTTGCATGATTTTTCACCTAAATCCTTTAATTGCATAGAATAAATGCCTATAGATTAATGATATACAAAGGAAATAGGGTTAGAAATTGTTACCTATGAAGCTTTTCCTCAAAAGTCACTCCAAATCGCCTACACCCGAGCTCCAAATGATTTTAAAAGTTCCGAAATTCAAGCCCTCGGATATGATATATCTACCCAGCAATTTCCGCACTTGCTCCCCTTGGACCCCACCTGCGGAAATACCATCGCAGGTGAGAAAACACACTAAAAGGCCTGAGGCCGCACTTGCGGTCAATTAGCCGCATCTGCGGCTCCGCACCTGCGGAATCTCAACCGCACCTGCGAGACTGGTTGACTTGACGAAGTCCGCACCTGTGAGCCCCTCTTCCGCACCTGTGTGTCCGCACCTACGGAAAATCCTTCATAGGTGCGAGACACCAGAACCAGCAATGGTTCAGCTGTTTTCCAAGTTCCAAAATCACCTGTTGAGCATCTAAAACATCTCCGAGGCCCTCGGGACCTCAACCAAACTTACCAATCAGTCCTAATACCTTATCCAAACTTAGCCGAGCCTTTAAAACACATCACATAACACCAAAATCACTAATTATACATGAATTCAAGCCTAAGAATTTATGAAATTTCCAAAATCTACAACTGATGACGAAACACATCAAAACTAGTCTGAATGACCTTAAATTTTACACACAGGTCTCAATTGATACAACGGACCTACAGCCACTCTCGAAATTTCGTTCTGAGCCCAATATCAAAATTTCACTTATCGGCCGAAATCGCCGAAATTCTAACCTTCGCCATTTGAAGCCTAAATCTACTACATACCTAGAAAACACATTTCGGACACGCTTCTAACTCCGAAATCACCCAACGGAGCTAACGGAGTCAACGGAATCCCATTCCGGACCTGTATTCCCACAGTTCCAACTATGGTCAGATTTCTAAAGCTTAAACTCACATATAAGGGCTATGTGTCCAAAAAATCTCTGAATTTCACCACTTAATGTTCCAACAAGTCCCAAAAGCAGAAATAGACATGGGGAAAGCAGTTATTAGGGTATCGGGGCGCTAACTCTCAAAACAACCTACCGGGTCATTACATAGGCATTCCCCGAGTCCCGTGAAAGTCACGATTGCGTACTCGATTTTTCTATTTTTCAATTTTTATGCTTTAAAAATAGAATTAAAATTAATTAAAAAAAAGTGAAATACTATAGAAATAAACTCAAATAAATATTCTAAAAATACTAGGACTATTAAAGGATAATTATAATGTGCGAGTCAACACTTACATGTCTACAACATCATTTCATGGCCTACGAATCCCTTATCACATGATTCATGG
Source organism: Nicotiana knightiana (assembly GCA_005239525.1). Taxonomy (NCBI): domain Eukaryota; kingdom Viridiplantae; phylum Streptophyta; class Magnoliopsida; order Solanales; family Solanaceae; genus Nicotiana; species Nicotiana knightiana. The sequence goes on along the minus strand of ML390248.1, from coordinate 59,399 downwards.
CCCAGGACGTCACGGTCTAAGAACATCATCCCCATCGTCCAAAGACAGCTGTAACGACCCGACCGGTTGTTTTGAGATCTAGCGCGTCATTCAGTGGTTGGAAGTCATGAACAACTTCATTTCAAGCATGATGACTTGTGCAAATGGTCGGAGTTGAAATTCAGGAAGTTTGGGGTCAAATTGGAAGGAAAATTCTCATTTCGGAAGCCTTAAGTTGAAGAAATTGATTAAGATTGGAATTTTGAGCAAACGACCTCAGAACCAGGATCTGAAGGTTCCAGCAGGTTCGTATGATGATTTTAGACTTGGGTGTATGTCCGGATCGGATTTTGGATGACCCGAAAGCGTTTCGGCGTATATTGCGGAAGTTACCATTTTAGAAGAAATTTCATAAGTTTGGGTTGGAAGGCCTTTCAGTGTTATAAACGTCCGTTTGGGATTCTGAGTCCGGGAATAGCTTCGTACGGTGATTCTGGAGTTGGGAGCGCGATCGGAAGTGAATTCAGATGTCCGTAGATTATTTTAAAGTCATTAGGCTAAAGTTAGAAATTTGAAGGTTTTTTTAAAGAACCCGACCGGAAGTGGAAATTTTGATATCGGGATCGGAATGCAATTCCGGAAGTAGGAGCAGGTTCGTAATATCGAATATGACTTGCTCGTAAAATTTGATGTCATTCCGAGTAGTATAGGTCGGTTCGGCTCATTGTTATCGAATTCAAGAACTTAAAGTTCTTAAGTTTGATTTTAGGGATTTTGAGGTGTGATTCTGAGTTTTAGCATTGTTTTGGGTGTTCCGAAGGCTCGAGCAAGTCCGTGGGATGTTTTGGGACTTGTTGGTACATTTGGTTTGAAGTTCCGAGGGCTCGGATGAGTTCCTGGTAGGTCCCGGGATGTCCTTAGGCTTAATATATAGCTGTTGCAGGCCAGAGAAGTCAAATCTCTGAACCCACCACCGCGGTCCGCGGTCCTTTTTGTGCTGGCCGCGGTGGGGGGCTTCGCGGCCGCGGTCGTGTTTTTGCGGTGCATGATGGAAGAGCTGGGTCACTGGTTCGACTTCGGAGGCCTATATCTTTTGATATACAAGTAATTTTGAGATGATTTAAAAACGAAAGTTGTATCCCTTCGTGTCTAATTTCCAGAAAAATAAAGAAATCATAATTTGGACATATTAGAGAAAGTTATGGCCAAAATATTAAAGCATTTCACTACAGTCATTTTTTCTTGGTTTTCTTCAGTTTTTCTTGACTTTGCTAGAGCGGCCGCGGTCCCTTTTTTGCTGACGTGGTGGGGGGCCTGAGAGGAGTATAAATAAGTGGTATTTTCAGTTATTTTTCATTTTTCAAGACCCCAAAGACATACGAGGCGATTTTTCAAATACTCTTTCTTCTCCAAAATGTTGGTAAGTGATTTCTAACTCATTTTCTTCACTCCTTAACTTCTTTTTACAAGATTTCATCCTAGTATCTAAGGATTTCCATGAAAAAATCAAGATTTGGGTAGTAATTTAGGGTTCTTGGGGAATTTGATGAATTACTCATTTATTGCTATGAATTTAAGTAGAAATCGTATATTAACGATCCTTAGGCTATGGGTGAGTGATTCCTTCGAGAATTTTCGGAACTCGAGCGTGCGGGCCAGGGGTTGAATGTTGGAAATTCTTCAAGAATGTCGAATTTATTGAATAAATAGGATAATTTCCCTACTTTGAGCATGAATTGATATAATTGTACAAAATTCGGCTAGTTACGAGTCCTCAGGTGTAGAGTTCAGAGTTTCGGGAGCATCCTTGGTCCGAGAGGTAGATTCGACACGAGGTAAGTCTCCTTTATAACTTCGTGAGGGGGAATCGTCCCCCCCCCCCTCTAGGTGACTTAAACACATGTTATTATCTTCGGGGGCTACGTACGCACGAGGTGACGGGAGTCCGTGCATAGCTACTATTATGCCATGTTCGGGTAGCGTAGGACCCACTAGCATGCTTTATGTGTGTACCTGTAACCCTGCCTATAATATTAAACTACTAACATGACCAAAAACGTGATTGAAAGTTTAAAAGAAAACTAGAGCTCATATTGTTAACCCTCTAAAAGGAGAATTATTTCCGCTGTGAATATATGTGTACCTGGACTGGGATGTATCATGGAGTATTACTAAACTGGAAAAATGAGTTTCAAAAACAAAGATTTCAAAACCTATATTTCATGTTTCTTTTAATAAAGACTTTATCATTTTCCTTAGAAAAATGGTTTTCTTCATAAAATACGAATTTATTATGTGGATATGTGTAACTTAGGGTGCCTGAGTCGCTTGAGTGATTCGCGAGTAGGAAGACCATGTATTTGCGTATGTATACTTATGAGCACCTGAGTCGCATGTATGATTCGCGAGCAGGCTAGCCGTATTATATTGAGAGGTGCACTTTTGGGACGGGCCGATCGATCCTTCGACAGTTCACAGAGAGGATTATTATATTGAGAGCCGCACTTTTAGGACGGGTCGATCGATCCTTCGGCAGTGCGTAGAGAGATTGAGAGATGTACTTTTGGGACGGGCCGATCGATCCTTCGGCAGTGCGTAGAGAGATTGAGAGATGTACTTTTGGGACGGGCCGATCGACCCTTCGGCAGTGCATAGAGAGATTAGGAGCCGCACTTTTGGGACGGGCTGATCGATCTTTCGGCAGTGCGTAGAGAGGTTGAGAGATGCACTTTTGGGACGAGCCGATTGATTCTTCGGCAGTGCATAGAGAGGTTGGATATCTTATGACTCCGGCCGGTTATCTTACCCTTGTGTGCGCATGACCATTTGGTACTATTCTATTGGTATTGGCTTGACATGTATTTGGGAAAAAGGAAAGTGTACATTGTTGATTATTCTCAGTGGTTACCTGGATTTCTGTACTTGATATGTACTCGTCGCTCACTGTCTTACATGTCTATTGTATCTAATCGTATTCTGTCATATGTTGTATTGTCAGACCTTAGTAAGAGTATAATTTGCCCCCTCGTCACTACCTCTCTGAGGTTAGGCGGACGACTTACTGAGTACACGTTGTTTTTGTACTCATGTTGCACTTGTTGTGCATTTTATTGCACAGGTACTTTCATAGCAATGTGGAGGATTCAGAGACTTAGGCGAGTTGCATCCTCCGGAGGCGATCCGCAGCTGACAGAGTCACCTTCATAATGTATCTATTTCATTTAAATTTCCTGGTCCAGTCGTATTTCGGACAGGCTTTGTAATATTTGTAAAATTCTTAGAAATTGCTCATGTACTTGTGACACTAGGTTCTGGGGACGTGTTGGGATTTATTTCATTAAACTGAATCGATGTGCTGTCGTATTTAAGTTTACTAAAATTTATTTATTTGATTATGAAATGCAAGAAAAGGTAACGATTTCGAAAATGTTAAAACTGGAAAGTCATTTCAATTAATTAATTTTTTGGCTTGCCTAACCTTGTGTCCGGCGCCATCACGACCTTAGGTATTTTGGTTCGTGAAAACATCCCTCATGGTCCAAAGGGAATTCACATCATCTTTAAATTATCGCAATATATACCTGCATGCATTGTGTTTAAGTTTTGCAGGCGATCCAGGAGGTAACTGTTCTCCCAACGAGAGCAATCTTCGCTCCAGTTTCCGTTTAATGTTCACATCCTGTAACTACCTCAAATATAGCCAACCACCGCCAGTTACCCATTTCCACTTGATAACCGTTCGAATATCCAGAATCGTTCCGACATACATCTAGAAGAACCTGTCCATTCCTACAACAACTCCGCCGGCTTAGTTCAACGCTGGATCTAGGGGTGTTCAAAATTGAACCGAAACCGAAGCTTAATGGGTTATTGGTATCGGGTTAACGGTTTAGCGGATAGGAAAGGACTAAAAAAAATTTATTAACGACTTATCGGTTTGGAGGCAGATTATTCAATTTTCTTAACGGATAATCCGTTAACCCGTTAAGAATATATATATATATATATATATATATATGTACACTTTATTTTTATCCATATTATTGAACTTGTTTACTGGTGCTCTCTAAACTTTAGAAGAAAGATTCAATTATATATTACCAGTGTGGGAGGTTTCATAATAAACAATAGTAATACACGAATAAATAAAAAAGCAATATAAGCACGAACCAACAACTACTTCATAATTTGAATGTTTTGCAGGATGGCAACCAACTTCTTGTTAGCATTGCTAGAAATGTTGAGTACTATTATGGCTCAAAAAGAACTGATTTTCAACATCACTATAGTTCACAGTGCCACTGCACAATACATTAAGCAACAGAGAGTAAAGAGAATCACATGCAGACTTCTATGAGTACTAAGTATTTATTTGTTTATAAGACATCAAACAATGTGCCTCGATGGAAGCCCGCTAGCATATCATCTTGATAGAAGACATGGTAGCGGACTTCGCAGCTGGATTATTGAATTTGTTAAGTTCAATCTTAACCAAGTTGTGTTTTTGATTTTTAACAGTTTTTCATCTTCTTAAACAGTAAGAAATCTGTTCAAATGATACTATTGATGTATTCTGTTGTGCACTTCTCAATCCCTTACCATCCACTTGAATGTAGCATGAGAAGATAAAAGAAGTATTAATATCCAGTATTTGATTCTAGTAATATGGCCTCATGATGTAATTTAGTTGATATAAATGTATGAGAAATGTTGACTATCTTGTTGTCTCGGGGATGTACTCCCCAACACTGTGTTGAAGTATGTTAAGTTTCAATCAACTGAAATTAAATCGATAAACCGCCCAATAAAATCTAAACTGATACCAATTTGCCCGATATTTTATCGGGTGGCTAGCGAATTAATACATTTAAAAATCGATAACTGTTAAGAGTAAATAACTGCCCAATCCGCCCGATTAGCAGCCCTAGCTGGATCCAGAACTACACACGACCTGATTTTCGTAAAACCAGGTATATGTAGGCAACTCAGAAATTGGAGTTCGCCCTCCCTTTTTTTTCAAATCACCCCATTTGGTCGAATCGGTCATCATTTCTTTACCAGACAACTCTTTCATCATTCTCGGGTAAAGAGAGGTAGCTGTTGATACCCAATTTTTTCCTCATATTTTTATTAATATATATATATATGTATATATATATATAAACTTTCAAAATAGTATATTTGAATCAATATTTAGTTTACAAACCTATACAATCATTTTCTATAATTTTCCATAATTTTTAGAGCTTTAAATTAATTTTTGTGCATTTAAATTATATAAATATTTAGTAATTATCCCTTTAAATTATTTTGTGATGACTTAGTTACCTAAAATTATTATTTTTGAACCTATAATATATGTTTCAAATATTTTATTTCATTTCATATAACTACGTTAGCAATTTTAAGCTGTTTATATAATTTTGTAATAATGGCCTATATTCATACATAAAGGCTCTTCATTTTATATTATTTGTGTCAAAATAGAATTTTTGTATTTTTGTGATCAAAGTTATTATTTGAAGTATTTCAGTATATAAATAATATTTTATTGTATTTATTAAGCATTTTATAAATTATTTTTGATAAAATTTTGGGGTATTTAAAAACTAGCCCACTCTTGAACCCATTTTCGGACCAAGCAATGGCCCAAAACCTAATACACTAGCCCAAATATAACCCAGACCAAACCAAATTAACCCAACCCCTAACCCGGCCGCGACCCGTTCCTAATAACCCGACCCAACTCCCCTTTTAATCGTGGTCATTGACAAACTCTCCCCTTTAACTACCCAAACACCCAACCCTAATTTCATTCTCCACCGTCCGCCGCCCTAATATCCCTCACCTCCCTTCTTCCTCCTAAGAACCCTAGCCGCCGCCACCTAAAAACTCTCCCAATCCCACCTAATATGGGATTCCATGGTTATTCCTTGGCACATACAGCCTCCCCCTGGTACTGGTTACTCTCATATACTGCATGCCTAAACATGGCAAGCAGATCTCCACAAGATCGAACCAAATTTGGTTCAAATCTTGGATCTTTTTGGCATTCGTCTATATTCATCCTTTATTCTATTGTGAGTACGAATATTTGTGTATTTTTTGTTGATTCCTACATACCCTAAAATTAGGATATTCAGATCTCTTCAAATCGAACCAAAATTGGTTCGATTTTATGATTTTGAGTATTATTTGTGTCTATATTCATCCTATGCTACTATTTTTGTGTATATTCTGGTAATATTTGTTTTCCTAAAAAACTAAGGTTTACCGGCTTCTTCTCCTATACCGATTTTAATTGATTTATGTGTTCTTCTTTCCTTTTATGGTTTGATTGATTTTATTTCCTTATTTATGTACTAATTTTACCACTATATAAACCCATTCCCTTTTTCCTTTTTGGACAGACGAAAAAATCACTAAAAACTCTCATTAAAAACTGAGGTTTCTACTCTGTATTTGTTTACTATTCTATTCTATTTGGCTCTTGGCCGGCTGAAAGACAAGGCCACCGAATTTCTACTTTTCTGACCTCACTTGGGTGTGAGCACTGCCCTAGGTTCTTGAAACCCTTGGGAACTTGACATATTTGAGACTCTGGGTCCTTACTGTTGTTCTTTTCTTGTGTATTGAACAATCACTGGTTAGTTTCTGAACTCTCGCGATGTTTACTCTATTATGTTAGCATGTTTCCTTGAAACTGCATGGCTTAATGTATTCATTGACTCTCTTTATGTGTGATTCTGCCTATTATTGCTAGCCTAATAATGTCTTTGCACTTAACTTAGTTAATTTGGACAGAATGAAGCATGCTTAGTTTAGTGTTGTTGATAATTCGAATGTTCTGCCTTGATTATACGGTTTAATCCATGTTCTGTGCCTAATTCTGAACTTCTAAGGATTAAGTGATGTTATTAGCATGCCCTAACTTGATTAAGACCTTCACTCTAAGTGTAGTATGCTCCTACGACTATGGTTGTCACTCTATATGTTCTTGCCATGTCCAATTCTGTACCTCTAATGACTTTTGATCCTTTACACTAATCTTCCTTGATTTATGTCCTCTATGATATTTGATCTTGTTTGTATTATATTGTTTAGTCCTGAGTTTGGTATAATCTGATCCTTTAAGTTTTAAACTGGTTGCATTACTTGGTTTTACTATTCGAAGGCCCTTGCTTGTTAACTATGCAATCCCAGGCTCTTTGTTTCTTATCATATTCCCCAATGTGTTAGTTTGCTTCTTGAGTTCATTATGCGATTATCTTATAATGTTTGCAAATGCTTTTCCAAACCTATTACTTTACTACTATTTTTCATCGGTTGTTTCCTATTATGAGTTTAATTCTGGGGCGGCTGAAAGCCAAGGCCCCCTTCTAAATCTCCTCTATCAACCTCCCTAGTGTGAGCATTATCTGGGTTCTTGAAGCCCTTGGTAACTCTGACACACTAGGGTCTAAGGTTCTTTTCCACTTGTCCTAATTGCTCAACTCTTCCCCCCCCCCCCCCCCCCTTTCACCTACTGAAT
>ML390248.1:31391-51350 GCA_005239525.1 Nicotiana knightiana | reverse complement strand
CCCTCCCCCCCCCTCTTTTCACATACTGAATAAACTAATTGGTTTGTGTAAATAGCTATTCTTCTAAGGTTTTTGATCAAATTATGGCTACTGGATGTGGGTTGTTTTGTGTAAATGAAGATTGTTTTATGGGTTGTTGTGAAACTGTATGGATATGAGATTGAAGGCCTGGCCAGGCTGGGTATACTTTGGGCATGTCTTGGGCCCATTATAGTTATTTTGTAATTCTGTAATTATTCCTCTCATTGGGTCTGTAACAATTCTGTAATAACAATTGGGGTGTTAGAAAAATTGGGAAAATGGGTTTATTCTAATATTTGCATGAACGGGTAGAAATTTTGTCTATAGGTGTTTAATTTGTTCAACATGTGTTGCTCTTATGTGTTGATAGATAACCTGCCTATAGAACCCGGTGCTTAATTCATTTAACATATTTTGCTCCTATGTGTTTTGTTAGATACCATGCCTATAGGAAATAAAATGTCAATGACCAATCTTTCAATTTGCATTGCAGCATATTCATAGATATTATGACTATAGGATTACGTTAGCTCGTTCTGCTGATATCCATCTAGAAATCATGCCTATAGGACTTCAATTGATTAATGTGTTGTTGTTATTATACTGCTCACCTAGAAAAACATGTCTATAGGATCCAAGTATAAAATCAGTTTCAATTACTAATCGTTAGAAATCCTACCTATAAGGTAATACCATTCGCTTTAAATGTTAATATTGAACTTTCAACACTGTTTCATTGCCACTATTAGAAAGCATGCCTATAGGATCAAGCTGAGTAATTCTAAGTATTTCCAATGGTCATCACTGCCAACTACTGCGTAAATCACCTAGATATCATGTCTATAGGTTTAATCTCTTATAATCTGTAATTAGCAGGCAACTGTGTAGTCGCTTAGAAATTATATCCAAGGTAGCACTTTGCGTCTGAAACTGCATGCATGTTTGAATCCCAAGGTCACATAGAAACCATGTCTCTAGGGCTTAATGACTATAACTCATCTCAAAGTTGAAACTGTCAAACGTCTAATTTGTTTGCGTGCATTTGTTGTCTAAGTGTGGAGGCTAATTTGAGCCCTTAATTTCCTTTACATGAAGTCCAACTTGTTTTGTATGTCGCCTAGTTTTATCATTTTGGTCAACCTAAGTTAAGTCTAGAACCACCCAAAATAGAGGTCCAAACGCCTCTTGCACCATAGGCATGGGATGGGTAGTGCGCGCATAAGGCACGGTTTAGAATCAACTAGCGCGCTTTAAGTAAAAAAATTTAAGATAGTAATCAGATAGCAGGAGATTATAGTATGTGTATGCTGAATAATACGAGTAACACTCCATCTCGAGGGAGTTACGAAATATTATTTATGTTGCATGGGGTGATCCTTTAGGCTAAAAAACTTAGGACTCCCCCATCTTGTCTTAAAGTCAATTATTTGTGTTTATTTGTAGACTTTTGATAATAATTGCCCAAACTTATTGTCTTTCCCTCTTGTTTTTTACTAATTCATATAATTCGAGTTCGGTCGGGACCCACATTTGTGGGCCCCGAGGAATGCCTAACACCTTCTCCTCGAGGTAATTTGAGTCCTTACCCGATCTTTGGTGATGCAAACTAGTTAAACCGGAGTTATTTGCAAATAGGTGCCCTAACGCACCTCAAATCTGTTAGGTGGCGACTCTCTCTTTTAACACCTTCCTTAAAAGAGTTGTAACGTGTCGAAATCCGATTTTGCAAGAAAAAGGGGCGCGACATCCAGCATGGAAGATCTTATGAAGACCTTCATTATCAAGACAGATGAGAGGCTTGATGCCAATTATACAACTATCAAAGAATTGGGTATATCTTTTCGAAGCCTGAAAAACAGGTGGGGCACTTAGCTACTCTAACGTCTGAGAGAGCCCCAGGAACACTCCTGGCCGATACAAAAAGAAATCCCGAAGAGACAGTAAATTCTTTAACTTTGAGAGTGATAAAGAGTTGAAAGATCTCACCCCAATCCAAAACGATATGAGACATGAAAAATAAAGTGGGGAGCAGCTAAAGAATGGTATCGAATAGAAGTAAAAAGGAAAACTAAGAAGGGGGGAACCTGAGGCGACCAAGCATATGCATGCGTTGCCTTTTCCCCAAAAGCGAAGTAGAGAAAAGTTGGACAAGCAGTTCGAGAGATTTCTAGATGTGCTAAAACAGGTTCATGTAAACCTACCATTCACAAAAATGCTTTCACAAATGACGGCTTATTCCAAGTTCTTGAAGGAAATCCTGACAAAAAAGAGGAAAATAGAGGAGACCTCAGTGGTCAAGCCCACAAAACATTATAGTGCAATATTGAAAAACAAACTCCCACAAAAGTGTGGAGATCCAGAGAGTTTTACCATGCCTTACTCTTTAGGCACTACTAATTTTGATAGGTCTCTATGTGATTCTGGTGCCTCAATTAATCTAATGCCTCTATCTATTTACAGGAAACTGGAGAAGGAGATTGGAGAGATAAGGTCTGCACCAATATCTTTGCAGCTGGCTGACCAAACAACTCTAATACCCGAGGGAATAGTTGAAGATGTCTTAGTTCGGGTAGATAAGTTTGCATTGTCTGTAGATTTTATAGTGGTAAATATGGAGGAGAACAATGAGGTCCTCCTCATGCTAGGAACACCATTCCTAGCAACGGGTAGAGAAATATTAGATAAACATGGGAGAAAACTCATGCTTAGTGTAACACTCCTCAAACCTATGAAAGTTTCAAGACACGCTAAATATAGAATTTAAATTTTTTTTTTTTTAATCTTGCCTTGAGTGCATAAAAAATTATACTTCTATTATGGATTTAAACCCTGGTGATTGACTTTTGAGTTACTTCTCTATTTAAAAATAATTGGATATGAAATTAGGGGAATGTTAATAATTTTAATGGGTATAATTAAATACTAGTTAAATCAAAAAAAACAAAAACAAGAATAAAAAAAAAAGCAAACAAACAAAACATAGAAAAGTGCACGTGACTAAAGCCCATAAAGTGGGATATTGGAAGGCTCAATGCCTTAAACAAAACAGAACACTACTTATGTTTACTCTAGTCTCACACAGAGCAAAAGGCGTAAAGCCTTATACGAAACAGAGTTCTAGAGTTCTTTACAAGTCACTAATTCTTGCACTCAGGTATATAAAATTTTCTATTGTCAATTATCCTACAGTGGTAATAGGTAAGAACTGAATAGTTAATTCCTCTGTATCAACAGTAAGTTCCATGTTTAGGTGTGAAACTTTAAAATTAATTAAAATGCACTGGTTGTTGTAGAATCAATTGTTTGACGGGTATAAATTGGACTGGGGCCTACGTATTGGCTCAAGGAGTTTTGAGGTGAGTTGATATAACCCTTTTCTAAAGTGGTTTAACTCACAAAAACACGCATACACGTTATTTGATGAATTACTTAAAAGAGTTAATATGTACTTATTTAGAGAGAGTGAATACCTATCAACTTAGAATTGTTCTAGCTAAAGTTTAGAAGATTTATATGTGCATAAATTTTCAGAATTGTGTTATTCGTATATGCCATTTTCATGTTGAAAATTCATGAAGAAGCAAGAATCATTAGAAATGCTTTTGAATGTTTATTTCATTCTCATGCCATGCTTTACATTTTAGAATACTAGTATGAGTATGTATAGGATGTTTCAGAAAAGATTTAGACGTGAAAATTCACAAGAAGAAGTTTTAGAAAGAAAAGATTTTTGGGAGTATCCTCTATTTTGAGAAGGGGCCATCGTCCAGGCCGAGGGTCCTGGCCAAGGCGTTGACTTCCTAAAATTTCTTGTCCCAAAGTAGGGAGCACACGAGCCGAGGGTCTCATTGCTGAGAATTTACTTAGCCAGGCTAAGGTATGATACATGAGCACTGAGAACCATGAAGCGAGTGCCACCTCATGGATTGGGCCTATTCGATCGAGTTGGGATCGAAACCGTGTCGATCACACGATGAGTACGACCGGAATAAGTCAAGATAGTTGGAACTCCCGAAGTATAAAGTGAAGTATTTTTTTATAAGAAAGAAAAAGAAAAGAATTTCTTTTAAAATATTCATAAACTGATGTTATGCAATTATTTTAGAATTAATCTTGACTTTCTTTATATTTATAATATAAGGCCCTTTAAACGATCGTAAATGGCCTGAAATGTAACGACCTATAAGAGAAGCGTTTTTAGAAAAGAAAGCGTACCAATCCGGCAAACAAAGCAAAAACAACGGCTCCTACATAAATACAATAGAATTGAAATGTTGTCACTAGAATTCATTCTTCCTAGTCCAAGCTAGCTAAGGAAATAGCACCATATTCTCTCTTGAATGACTTTATTGTTGATGGATCCCCTCCCAGGACTGAGCTACCTTGTGAGCTAACCCCAACTCTTACTGCCGCGGAAACCATACCATCCTATTACCTTACTATAAGAAATTATATCAGAAGGGGCCACTGCTTGTACGGACATAGAGGCATACGAACATAGGGGTAGAGTAGAGGTTTTTCCAACACAAAAGCAGCGAAGAAAACAAGACACTAAGTTGTTGCGCTAACTCGCTCTAGAAGCAAAGCTTCCCGGTCGTCAGCCTCCTTGTGTGGAAATGCTTTTCATGATCTCCAGCTTTTTCCCACCAGCTCGTTCTTTACTAGGCATCTAGGCGAACCCGCCGGGTTAACTAACTCAACATAAAGAAAGCTCATTAGGTTGCTGGAATAACCAGTGCTAGTTACTTGACTGTTGGGGGAGAAACCACTGTTATAAATGTTAACGTAGAAGCTCCTCTTTCATCTGCAGGGTATAGACTTCTTTGGATCTTATCCGCTTCAGAGGTTAATCAATAGGGAAATACGCTTTTTTTTTATCTTCCTCTAAAAAATTCTTTTTCATGGGCATCTTCTATTCGGAACAGGTTCGAGAGCTTCGATCAAAAACCTTTCCTATCTAGTGTCAGCTGATCCTTCAGCGTCTACACTAACTAAATCGGAAGCTTAATTCGAAAGAAGAGAGTAGGCTCGAGGAGGATCAAAATACTGATTCTCGGTCCCCTAAAGTTAGAAAGCTGGTTAGACTGCAATCTATGCCTATGGAAAGAAAATTCACGAAAAGTGATCCATATGATCATAAAGAAAGGATTGCCTATACGTCTTTCTAGCGTACGCGCGGTTCCTTTCGATTGGAGCCTGTCGCTACCTGGATCAATCAGCCTATTCTATTTCTCCTTGTGTCATCCGATTTTAGGAAATTCATTGGACGTGAAGTTGCTTCACACCTGGCCTAAATGAGAAAGAATNGTAGGTCACCGGGTTATTCAAATAAGTCGTGTTTTCCGTGGTTTTCCCATGTTACAACTTCCGTACCAATTCGGTCGATCCGGAATGGATCGGTTAAACATTCCATTAGGGAGCCTGGTCTTGACTCTTCTGTGTGGTATTCATTCTTGTTCGGGAAAGAGTTTGACGATCTAGTTACATATCACATAAGATGGGTACTCCCGATATTGTCTTGGGAATTTTAAGTATATATAGTAGCGTACTGGACTCCATCTACATAAGTAGAAGCATTCAAGAATCACTTGACAGCTCTTATTTCTATTTTCCAACTCTCATCTTGTTAACTGACTTAACTTCAATACTTATCAAAAGACAGGACAAGTTGAAAGTTTCTTAGAATTTTCATGCATTTAGAACCTTTGCTCGTAATGTATATTTTATTAAAGTTTTGTCCCCTGTCGTTGAGACTCACTAAGTACAATGGATGGTACTGACGTTCTCTTTTGGGAACCTACGTTGGTTTGCGGTATAACATAGGAACTGGTTTTGCAGGCGAGCAGGCTACAGGTTAGGACTTTCCTCTCTTCCAGTACTATTGGTGAGATCCGCTTTTTTTCGTGGAGTATTCCTTTGAGTCATCTTTATTTAGTTATTTCTTTGTTTACTTGGAGAACTAGCCAGGCAATCTCATGTCCTGAGCAGTGCGTCAGTTTATCAGTAAAGACCTCATAGACATAGTTGATAGGTTAAGATTAAGATGTTCTTGATAATAACTTAGCAGTATTTAAGTGGTTACTACGAATAAAATTTTGGAGTTGATTTATTTTAGATATTTAAATTAACCAAAAGTATTTGGTTAAAGTATTGCCTTGTTGCATATAAAGTTTGAAGTTATAATAGATTTGATAATCGCAGATGGTTCGCTCGGTCATGTTTAGTGATTGGGTGCCGGTCACGACTTATTCAAAAAATGGGTCGTGACACTTAGAGTGGGTAAGGAGACTGTGACTTTTGAGATGAATGTAGAAACAGGGGTGAAAAGAGAGAAGCTAGCTGCTAGTGTTGTATGGAAAGTGAAAGGCGTGAAAGAGAAGGTTGTAGTGAGTGAGAAAGAGAAGTGTGGGATGTACCCCAAGAAGACTCAGAAGAAGCTATGTGCATAGATGTGTACACTAGCTCGGGCACGAGGGATGGAGCCCAACTTTGACTCTAACAACGACTAGATGTTCAGGGAAGTTTTCCTTACCTCTTGCTTTTTATTTTTGTGTCATAGGGACATGCCACAATTTAAAATATGGGGTGGGTATGTATATATGTATAGAATGTATAAATGTATATGTGTGTTTTTGTAATTCAATTGATTGGAAATTTTGACAATTTTAACTTTTTCGATGATAGATTTCCTCAGTTGTCTTCTTGAGGGATTAAAGTTAAAGAAAATACCCCTTAGCCTTTCTTTGTGCCGCGGTTCTTTTCCAAGAATTTTGTTTGAACCAGGTGTATTATTTATTTTTTTTTGGAGTAGGAATTTTTGTGCTGTGATTTTAAATGAAAGCAATATCTCTTGACTTTATTATGCCTTGAGAATAGTAAGTGCTTTAGTTGTGACGATTATGCTCAGTTTTTTACTCTTGTATAAGTACCTTAAATTGTATGATTTTAACTTTGCTTAACTACTTTGACTAGAGTATCTTGATGAGTCTGATCCTGAGTGAGTTATGTGCCATGTGAGTGTGAGGTTTTGGGTATTCTGTGCATTGCATTTGATGTCTAGAACTTGCCCCGTATGTTTGCAAAGAGAAATAATAGTTTATTCAGTCTTGGAAGTGATATAGGCGTTTCCTTGTTGAGTCAGTTATATGTTGTTACCCACCTAATTGTTATGTATCCTAGTTGACCCCTTTGAGCATGTAATCCTATTTCTTTGGCAGCCACATTCAAGCCTTACCCAATTGTTTGAATTGATCATCTATTTGAACTTGCTTACCTCTCACGAGCACTTGAAATTGTTATGAACTTTCTAAAAGTTAAAGCGTGGCATATTGGTTTGATTTTTGAATGGAACTATTGGAATAAGGAGAAAGGTACACTGTTTTGAAAAAAAAATAAGAGTCATTTGAATTAAAAAAGAAAATGAGTAAAACTTTATTGATAGTGGTAACTCTTAATGTATTTGCTTAAAGAAGCTGGGGGTTGACGTATATTGACGTGAAGGTGGAGTTATGGTTTGGCATAAGTATGGAGTTTTAAATGGTTAAATTGTATGTATGAAAAAGCTCAAGGAGGTGTAGCCACACTTATATCCAAATATATCTTACTCATCCCGCAGCTTACATTACATCCAAATAAAGTCCTACTTGATCCTTGACTGAATGAGCTCAATTAGTAGAGTAGCACATTATGGGCAAGCTTATGATACGTCTTTTGTGGTACATGAATGTGACTTCTGAGAGTGAGTGAATTCTTTCTAGCTTGAGTTCCTAATTATTCTTAAACTTTATTATGTGTGGAACTACTTTCTGTTGTTGTGTGAGGGAACTTGATTCACGAAGAAAAGATAATATCGTTGTGAGCGCGTTGTGAAAAATGTGTGGTGTTGTTGAGTCAAGTCTTGAGACGAGGAGGTTATGTTATTGTGCTTAATCTGTTTGATTATTCTTGGTGCATGGGGTGGCGTGGGGCGCAACACGGTAGCCTAAAAATGTTAGAGTGACTTCCCATTTTCGCTAAAAAGGAGTAGTTTCGTCTGGGGTTTGTTTTGGGGGTGGCTTAAATACACCAAAACACCATTTTAGATGGACTTTTGACAGATTTTCGACCTAAGGAGGCTAAGGATGAGTTGGAAGAATAGAAGCACAAGAATTTCATCATTCCTTCCTCACTCAAGATCCGAGTTTGGATTGAATTTATATTTTCCTATACTTTATTTACATTTGTGAAGAACTTCTCCATGTCTATAGAGTAGATCCTTTTGGGTTTTGATGGATTGGTGTATTGATAATTGTTTGTGTATTATAACTATATTTTTATGTATTTGAATCGCTTTTGGAAGATTTAATTATTGCATCTATATTCACTTGTTCTTGTAATCGAAAGAGGCATAACTTGTAAGCTGTGGCTTATAAATAGGAAGATGAGGAGATAAGGGGCGAAGGATATTCATGATATTCGGAAAGATTTATGTTCATTCGCTCTGCTCGCAGAGCGGTATACCGAAAAAAAGAAGCGACTACCTTACTCAAGCAATTCTTCTTACTCTTATTCTTTCTTACCAAACCAAGGTTCATCTCGTGTAGTCATTGTGGACTCGTACAAGGATATTGAGTAGACGGTTGATGTATCAGACTCGACCCTATCTTTCGTAGCATGCATTCCCATCCGTGTCGCAACTGATTCGGTAAGCTACGTGTCCGGTGCACGGAGAACTGCCTTCGGTCCCCCGAACTTACTTACTCATGGAAACCTTCCGGCCGCCCAACGACTTATAACGCTAGTCACTACTCCCACTGGGGCTAGGAAGTAAGCCCCNGACTTTGATGGTTCATGTCATTCATGTAGGCTTGGGTCTTTCATTCGGGCCCTATTGGGGCACCCTGTGGGCCAATGCATATAAGCTTGGGCTTTCTTAACGTGGCTCATTTGACGACTCAGTACATGGATGTCAGGAGGTCTTGTCGGTATGGAACCTACCCTTCCGGAGTGAAGGATTGTCATCCTATAGCCGAGTGTTTTTAATTTGGTTTAGAGTCGAGTGATGAAGCTCATGATTCTGCCGTTAGTGAGAAGCAAGTACACTCTATAGCCCTAAACTCCTTCGCCCCTTATCTCCTCATCTTCCTATTTATAAGCCACAACTTACTTTGCATTATATTGTTGGTGAATTCATAGATTCTTCTAAGTAATCGAAAGAGGCTAGTTGAACCATTGATTAAATCTAGTTAGGAGAATAATCGAAAGAGGTTTTCCTAAAGACCGATGCACTACGCATTCTTGCATATCTTCACAATGCTTAAATTGGTTCACCTCGTGAGGTTAAGACTTAATCGAGAGAGGAATTTTTGTTGAATGCTTTGAACTAATAATAGAGTGAATTCCAGAGACTCACTTAAACATTGGAAGTGACTTATCTAGAGTTAGATCCCGAAAAATTATCTTGCACTTATTCTGTCAAAACCCTATCCTCTTCCACTGATAACCTTAATTGCTTATTCCTTGTTTCGATAGTCACTAGTCAATAGTTGTAGATTTTAGTTCTTAGTTAAATTTTATTATTAATCATATAATCTCAACTGTTGATCCTCCTGGATAGCAATCAAGCTAGAAACTACAAGAATTCTATTTAAATCAAATCCTTGAGGATACGATATTACACTATACTATCTTTGACTAGCGAGTACAATTTAAGTGTGTGTTTGCGATCGTCAATGCTTGTATCGGCGCCACCTACTTGCTGACTCACATCTTACCTATCTTCAGTTCCACGTGTCATCTCATCTGTCCTGCTGTCGCTCGCCAATTTAAATTTACCTCGTACAATATGAAAGATACTGCGACTGCCATGTATTTCACTAGCAAAAATATTATGCAATAAATAGTAGAACAAAGGTATAGGAATTTTAATATATAAAAAATTGACTTGTGGAAGGAAATTAAGTAAACAGGAACGGACAAAAACAAAACAAGCGAAAAAAATGGAAAGAAGGGAACACAACAAAACAAATGCGTATAAAATTACTTATGTCAAGTGTATGAGATCATTTCATTGCACATCTTTATCCAAGTAGAACACTTAAAAAATTCATAGAAACTTATTAAAAGTTTGATAATTCAAAAATTGTCATATCATACTTGTCTCACCCTCTAGAGAACTACAAAGTATAGGAAGTCAAAAAAATTTCATTAATTAAATTAAAGTAGGACAAAAGGAGTTGCTTGTTTTTTTTAATAAAAAATAAATAAATAATGGAAAAGAAAGAAAAAAAAGATACGTACTATTTTGGCATCAATTTTAGGATAGACAACAATCAAACCTAACTTTATTTAGAAACTGTTTAACTTAATAATAATAATAATTAAATGTGAAAGCTCAGAAGAGTTTTATACATTGAGAGAGGCTGTAGTCAATACCTACTAGTATAATTAAATTAGAAATAACAAATGTGAACAAGAATTAAGTATATGGATTTTCATTAATGTGATTCATTTTTCCTACTGAACCACTTGACATCTATGAATTCTCTTCAATCATGTAAATTGTACAATATTCTATTTGTTCATATTTAGTTGTTTAATTTCATCTTCTGTCTTTTGTTCTAAATATAAATTTTTAATTCTTTTATATGTATTTGACGCCTGAGAAGGGGAAAAAATATATTAAAATAAGAGACTGGTGAAAATTAGACATTCCACCTTTAAGATGTAATGTGCCAACTTTGCTACTGAAATACCATTAGCTACTTTCAAAATGACTTTTCAATAAGAGAGCATAAATGGCTCAAAATTAAGGAAAAATGATCAAGTATAACCGTTTTTAAAATAATAGTCGAAAAAAATATTTTTTTTTTTTGTATATATATATAAAAATTATAGGAGTATAAGTTTTATACACTTTTTTGATTACCAAATGTAAATAGTTTATTTCAGGCTAAAAGTGATAATACTCTAAAAATTAATAAGCATTGTGGTGGAATCTTAAATATTCCTTTATTTCTAACCAGAGGTTTCGGGTTCGAGCTCTAGATATGAAAACGTTTTTGTTAGGTGGGACTTTCCTATGCGAATTCAGATTTAATCGGATCCCAATACAGAAACAGACACCGAATGTGAAACAAAAAATTAAGTCTCAAAAGAAAAAGCTCATTAATTCCTAATAATTATGTCAATTTTCAAAACATGTCTTTTTAAAAAAAAGATAAGATTATAGTAGCCAACTGTATTATTTGGGAGAAGATTCTGAAGTTTAGGAGAAATATTACATTAAAGAAAAATATTGCTCCTATGAAACAAATTAAGATTAATGTACAGGAGCATCTTTTCTTCATAGTAAAGGACAAGATTAAAGATCCATTCTTATAGGAAAACTTTTCCAAATGAAGTGGGACCCAAAAACCATGTACGTAGGATGACTAGAGATTAAGGTGCCAATTAAACACAAATTAATATTAATGATGATCAGCACATTTCGAATATCGATTAATTAAGTGGAAAAGAAAAAACAAAGTATAGCATCATTATAAAGTTGAAGGGGAGCGAACAACAGTAAAATTGTCTCCGTAATGGATAGAATTATAGAATCAGTCTCTAATACTTGTGTCAGGGCACCAAGCCTATATACGGATTCAGCAGAACCCACTAGTTTGACTCAGGTCCTGTAATTTTTGTTAAAAATTCATTTCATATGTAAAAATAATTTAGAAAAATACATAAGTATAGTCAGATTTTCAACTACACATTTTATCTTCACATTATCCTCTTGAGCTATTTTAAAATAGAATTATTTGTACCCTAAAGGCATATGTGGCAGAGCGTTTGTATTTCACGCTCCCCAAGAGAGGGAGAAGCAAAACTATAATTTTAGTTTCTAAAAGAAATGTACTTTCTTAATTATTTTAAATTAAATATATAATTTCTTTTCTTTTTTTTTCTTTTCCTTTGTCTTGTTCTTTTACTTCTTTTCTTTTGCCCTAGAGTTCCATCGTCTCCGTCTTTTCTTCTTTCATTTATTATGCTAATATGCTTTTCTTTCTCTTCTTTTCACACACAATAACACTTTCAAAAAGAGTTATTCACAGGCAAAACAAAATATTCTCAGATCTAAAAAAATACGTATCATCCAAAAATCTTTTCTAGACCGGAAGAAATGGGGTCAATGAAATTTTAACCAAAAGAATCTTTTTTCTAACCCAGCAGCACATATACTCGGATTATTCACCATCACTCACCTTTCAATTTTGATTACGTCGCCCACAACCTGTTAAGGATTGTCTGGATTTTCTAACCATATTTTGTTTTTTTATGTCTCGAAAAAAAGGACAACATATTTATCATAATTGGGTTTTTCTTTTTGTATAAGGAAATTATAATTCCTCCATGTTTGGCTAGTCTTTTTTCTTGTAGGAAAAGGTTTGGACCTCTATAAATTAAGGATCATTACTTCTCATTCAGTAGCATCCACAATGTAGTCATATGGTGTTTGAAAGTCGTGTTTAGAGAGAGAATTTTACGGGACAAGTGTTAGTGTGTCACTTGTGTTTGCCTCTTCGTGAGTTTGTTCTCTCGATATTTTATACTCTTTTTTATATAGTGGATTGCTCATCTCCGTCCATGGACGTAGGTCAATTGACTGAACCACGTTACATGTTTGTATCTTTTCTGATAAATTTTTCGTTTGTTATCTGATTTATTATCGTTCAAAGTTTACTTTACTAGCTTCCGCATGACACCTGATTTTTTCGATCCTAACACAACCACCATCCAATACTCTCTACCACTGTACCTATTAAAGACCTTAAGCCAAGTATGACAGCCAAAAAAAATGAAGTCACTGGTTGAAGATATTATGGTGAATCCTTGTTGTTCAACTTTGTTAGGTGACAGAAACCAAATAGGGAAAGGAGAAAGGAAAAAAGAAAAGAAAAAGAACAAAAAATAGGAAGAAAATAAGAAATAAATAAAAATTTAATGAAATACACATATCAAGCGAGTGTGGTTCACCGCGCAACAGAAATTTAACTGTGGTATTTTAAGGGTGAATTTATTCTACTTCAAAATAGTTCAGGAGGTAATTGGATCCCGTAAAAATAAAGTGTGTAATTGAAAATCCGACTACAGATCAGGAGGTACTTATGCATTTTCTAAAAACCCAATATACAATCTTTTCTGAAATTCAGAACCCATTAATTCAAAATCCTAACTTCACCTTCGGGCACCTACATTACACCTTCAAGATACAGCTCTTCTCCGGACCTTGCGTATTGCGGAACATTTTGTATATCGAATCTCCTTTGCATCAAGTATTACACAGAGGAAATCAATTATAGGCACTAATACAATTAGATCCGTTCTTCATAGACAAACTTGAGATTTGCGATCCCAGGTAAGATCGGTTCAGAATCATGGGTTCCTTTTCTATCAGATAAGAAGGACCATAGCACAAAATATACTTCTAAGTAATTGCCCCATAGATCCTATATCTATCTATATGAAAGAAGAAATAATATAAAACAAGAAGTCCTGATGAAATTGCCCAATGTCTGTTTATGTCCCCTAGAAAAAGCTCAAGCTTTGTTGGACATGACTTTACATTACCCTTAGAATGAAAATGAACCACAATTGACTTGCCAAAGTCTTCCTTCTTTGGACAAACTCCATCTGCCACTCAGAAATTAATTAAAAGTCCAGCTCGGTGCATTAAGCTCCTGCTATGCGCGGGATCCGGATAAAAGTCGGACCACAAGGATTTACTGTACGCAATCTTACCTTATATTTCTGCAAGATGCTGTTTCTGTGGCTCGAATCGGTGACCTCTTAATCACATGGCAATAACTTTACGAGTTACACCAAGACTCCCCTTCCGTTCAGAAATTAATTAATTAAATAAAAACTACATGTGAAAACTGAAGAAAATGTCATACTTCTATCATATCATTGAATTAGCCCCTTATTGAAATGGTCCAAATTATTTACGTCCACAACTTGAGTTAGAAACAAAAACAAAAACAGAAAGAAGGCCAAATTTTCAAGTGCCTTTCTTTAATGTATTCCGAAAAAAGGGGCTATGGCTCTCTTATCTTCTAGAGATAAGATCTATTTTGTTAGTAGTTTATCTTCTCAAGAATTTTCTTTAAGGCCAACTTATCAACAATGAGCCATCTAGAATTGGCACCACGTAGCCAATTTTAAGGGTATCATCTAAAATATATTCAGTTTTTAAAAATTATAAGAAGTTTAGCCATATTTAACAAATTTATGATTTGAACTACTAAAATCAAAGTTCAAACATTTCAAAACCAAGGTTTGGAACTTAGGTCTAAAGTTTAATTTTGAGAGGGCTAAATTTTAATACTTCACAAAATTTGATTATGTTTTAAATAGCGGTTCTAAAAGGGGCAATTGTGCATTTCACCTTGGCCATCGACTTAATTTCTAGAATTATGAGCCAATGTTCCTTCTTAATTTAAATAGTTTACTTTGGGACAAAACAAAATTGAATAGTTTTAATTTATATAAACTGACAATATAAAATATTTTTATAATATTAGTGTAATTTAGTATTTTATAACATGTTAATTGCCTTATTTCCTAAGTCATTAACAACATACTATAAACGATTATCTGTAATTGATTTTGAAATAGCTTGATAGTGTAGAAATTCGAAACAAGTCACAAAGCAACTTATACACAGATTAAAATAAGAAATTTTAAAAGTTTTCATATGCGTAATAATTGTTACTTACTCCCTCCGTTCACTTTTACTTTTTTTACTATGAACTTTGTACACCCCTTGAGAAATAATAATGAAGTGTATAATTTACCGTGATACACATATTAATTCATGCATATACTTAATGGATTTGAAAAAATAATTTGAAATGAGTAATTAATATTGTGGGCAGATTTTGGAGCAATAATGGCACATTTGTGTGTGCAAAGAAAGAGTTTTGACAGACACTTGTAACAACTATAGTCAAGAACCTCACCAAAATCTCTTTCAATTAATTTAGTAACATCCAGACATTTAACAAATTCAACTAACATCAATTAAATGATTGTCAAATTGGTCAATGCATTGCTCTCTTATATATCATTACTACAATAGAGTTTTAGTTAACCATCAAGTTTGAGATCAATTGATATGGTTTTTTATGTTTTAATTTTTCACATGTTGTTCGATATTCATATTGAGTTTCACTTAAATTTAAATTTACGGTGGGAAATCTCGCATCGGAGGTAAAATGCTCCTAATAAAAGACTTTATGCCTAAGGTTCAAACTCAAGACCTCTGGTTAAAGATGAAGGGGTACTACACTCCACCACATAGGATCCGTTTATGTTACATATTCTCATAGGATCCGTTTGGCCATGATTTTCCTGAAATGATCTTGAACGGAAAGCTGGAAAATTTATTTGGGCCGTAAAATAACTAGTCTTTATCTGAATAAGGCCCATATAATTGGGCTGAATATTTTAGTTGGGTAGCCCAATCTGAGGCCTATTATCGAAATAAAGCCCATCTATTCCTTTGCATTTCCCCTGACGTTTTTGCTCTGTTTTTGTTCAAAAATCTGTAATTTTACTTCATCAACGGAAAAAGGCCTAAAAATACCACTCAACTAACAGAAATGTCTTATTTATGTCATTCGTTAAAAATTTGTTATTTTCATGCCACTACCGTTATACTTTTGGCCTAATTGTGCCGCTTTCTACTAACTGTTCCATTTTCTGGTTTTTAAATAATAAGAATTAGTTTTTCGACCCCCCATTTTTCACATGTCTTTATATTACTGATTCTTTTTTATCTGACCCTACATTTCTATTAACCCTGATTATTTAGTTAATCATACCCAATCCGATAAAACAGCCATCTTTTAACCCAAAACCAAACCCTAGCTCGATGAACAACTCTCCCAAATCAGCAACCCTCTACAAAATCTAAAATTCAATTTCTTCATTATCATTATGAAATTCTCCTTTGATTGCTAATGACGATTACAGTTTATAATACGATGAACTCTAGACGTACTGCAGTACAAACATGACCAAACAGTAGAATTATATTAACATCCACCGGTTGGTATTGCCTATATGGATCTTTGCATAATTTGTTTCTCCCTTTTTGTTAATCATCTTGAATTTTAAAATATTATTATGTAATTCACCAATTTAATTACGGTACAATAATTTTAAAGTAACAATTAAAATAAATATTGTAATACAATAAGAGCATACAATCCAAACCGTGGTGATTTTTCACAGTGGTGGAATTATTTCTTTGTTATTTCCGTAATGTATGTCCTTGGTCTTCTCTATGGTTAGTTCGTCGATGCACTTTTCGGCCTTCTGCAGAGTATGAAAACACACACAATGAAATAAAGCATATATAGGTGAAAAAGAAATCAAAGATATTCATTTATACTCATTTTTCACCACAGCAATTATCCTTTGACTGCTAATGACGATTACAATTTATAACGGAGAAATTTAATTTTTGATTTTTGCAGAGGGTTGCTTATTTGGGGAGGTGTTCATCGAGATACGTTTAGTTTTAGGTTAAAAGATGGTTGTTTTATCGAGTTCGGCATGATTAATTAAACATAATTAGCGTGAAAAGAAATTTAGGATCAGGTAAAAAAGAATCAGTAATATAAGGATACGTGGCAAATATGGGGTCGAAAAATTAATTCTTATTATTTAAAAATCAAAAAATGGAACCGTTAGTAGAAAATGGCACAAATAGGCGAAAAATATAACGGTAGTGGCATGAAAATAATGACCTTTTAACGGATGATATAGATAAGCCACTTCTATTAGGCCTTTTCCGCTTCATCGATTAAGAGGCAGTCTTTTTTATTTATGTCGAATATTACTGAAATGAAGATGAAGTTTAAAATAGAGAAAGAATTAAACCTAAATAAAATATATAAAAGAATTGTACAAAATAGAAGCAAGAAATGTAAAAGTGAGTTGAAATATCTAAACAGAAGAACATATGCACCAAATAGTATACCAAGTTTGTATGATTTATATAAGTTGTAGTCACACAGAAAAAGCTATAAAAGAAATTGGAAGCGTAAGAGAAGAACGCCATAAAGAACAATGCACATGTTGTGTTTGTTGAATAAAAAGAGACTCGCGTTGTACCTTATTTTAAAATAAGATCGTTCATCAATTAAGCCAATTGACGTAATTTCTTTATTGACGTAAAATATCAATCTCGTTTCAATTTTATCTTTTGATACATTCATTGGTGTAAAACTCTTTTGTTACATGGTCCATGAACTTGTCATCCCTAAATTGAACACAAATCTGCGGTCGATATTCAAGGAATTCTCACTTTAATTATCATCCATTGATTCTACAAATAACACCAATTCCATTGCCTACCTATGTACTTCTTTGCTTCTTTAGGTGCTGCTTTTATTTTCTTAGTACCATCTTCTTTTTACATAAAATAGCTGGTTTAATAGATGTGGAAACCCATGCTAGCTCAGTCTAAGAGGAATATTAGATAAACATGTTAATCGAGTGGTATTCATGGGCGAGCTAAGTGAGCGGAAGGGGTTTACTCGAATTTTTTTTGATAAATATAAGGTTAATATTCTTTTAATAATGAAATTTTTACATTCTTATATCACATACGAAACCTTATTACCCTCAATGTTTAAGGTTTGACTTAATTACACTTAATATACCTAATTACCAATTTTATACCATAATTAATTAAAGGTCTAATTAATGAGACGTTTTTACTCCTTAATTAAAGGTGGCTGTATATCCTACTCATCCCACATTTCTCTCTCCTAAACCCTTACCCTCACCCACGTTTTACCCAGACATATGTTCTTTTTACTCATTTTCCCTCTTCTGAAACCACACGAACTTCCATTGCCCATTCTTTCTTTAAATTCACAGAAAATTGAAGATAGTCTTCAATAAAGTTGATTCACCCATCNGTCTGTATATCCCACGTTTCTCTCTCCTAAACTCTCACCCTCACCCACGTTTACCCAGACACACGTTCTTTATACACATTTTTCCTCTTCTGAAACCACACAAACTTCCATTGCCCATTCTTCCCTTAAATTCACAGAAAATTGAAGTTGATTCACCCATTTTACTCCAGTTAAAGTTCCTCAATGAAGAACAATAAAGCTTCGAAACATAGTCATAAAAAAGCATCAGAAGCTGATATACCCTCTTTTGATTTGAGTATTTTATCACCAAAATCACCCAAAAAGCAGGGGAAATCTTCCCATGCAATTGTAGATACGAATCATAATCTTTCTCCTCGACAAATCAGAGCTGAAACGAGAACCAAACAAAAACACGATGTCGATGCTGGAGAATCTTCTACGCCAGTGAAACAAGGGAAAAGAAAAGGAAAAGAGTTATTGGTAGATGACGATTTTGTAGAAGAGGTGCCCAACCTTCGAACAGGAAAGAAAGCAAAGGTGTCTCCTAGTTCGAAAAATCCAAAAATGAAGAAACATTCAAAAAAAACACCCTAAAAATGTTCGGATACATTCATTGGTGAAGGTAAAAATTTATTAATTTCGTTTCTAATTATTTAGTTTGGTTTAGGATGTTAAAATCTGTGTAATATGTGTTTTAGACAATTATAGATTAATTGTCTTAATCTTGAAGATTATTTGTAGTTTTGATGTTCTGCCTTTACATATGTAGATATTTTATAGTTTTTTTGTAGTTATATTTTTAGATTACTTGTAATAATTGCGGAAGAATTGTAGATATTTTTGTTGCTGCCTATTTTCATATTACGTGTTAAATTGTAGATATTATGTAATCCTTTGTAGTTATGTTGTAGATAATTTGTAGATGAATGTATCTTTTTTAGGCAGTTTATTAATGTGAGATTATTTATTATTTGTGCAGAATGGACATTTTTTTGCCCCACATAATTTTTATTATGGGGTGCTTAGATTCCACACATTATGTGATCCTAGCATTCCTAGCCAGATTAAAGAGCTTATGTCTCCAAATGGGTTGAAGCTTTTTAAGAAGACGTGTTTTGGATACTTATTGTCTCTTCCCACTATATGCATGCAAAACCAAGCCATTCATCTTCTGATGAAGTATGAATTGACCTCATCCAATGCATCATATTTTTCTGTTCAGTTAAAGGGTGAAACACTAAATTTTGGATTGATAGAGTTTGGATTAATTACTGGTCTAAGATGTGTTATCCAGGTTACAGCTTTTGGTTATACTTCCAATTATGTTACCAAGATAATTAGCAGTTATTTTCCTAACAAATTAAGAGTGGAGAAGTTATATTTGAAAAAGATAGTAACCACTAGAACCTGGGTAAACGATGAGGATGTGGTGAAGTTGTGCATTTTTTTATCTTTTAGAATTTTTCATTTGTCCTTCGGACAAAGACCCTGTGGATTTAGTAGATCACTTTAGGTTCTATTTGGTAGAATCTGGGCAGTATGAGTCATACCCATGGGGTATTAAATCTTTCACCCAGTTGATGGAATCTGTTAGGCACAGACTAAATTCATATGTACATTTTTATCTCATACGAGGATGCCCACTAGCAATGCAAGTATGATTGTATGAGTGTTGATCTACCATCAACACTGATCTAGCTACAAGGAGTTCTAACTCAATACCTCGCATACTGTCATGGTCAGCTAATAAGGGGCAGATTTGGTTAACTGCCTTTGAAGGCAAAATGATAAAGCCTGAATGGATNCTTTCATATTCCTCTATAACGGGAGATGCTGGCATATCAAGTAACTTTAGTGTTCCAGACGAACCTTCATGAAAATAAAGATAAATATTGTCATTACCCTTTTGTAGAATTTTTGTAGAAAATTTGTAGATGAAGAGAAAATTTTGTAGTCAATATTTTTTTTCCACATAGAATGTAGTTTAATTGTAGTATAAATATAGTAATTTTGTAGATAT
>ML390248.1:17910-30758 GCA_005239525.1 Nicotiana knightiana | reverse complement strand
CCTTTTTTGTCTCCATATATACACGAACACCCATATCGTTCCTAATCTCCATTGGAGGACAATGATCGTTCACAATGTATTTGATTTCTACAATTTTCTCCGAAGTATCAATCATGAATTGCTCTGTAATTGTAGAAATCAATATACTGTAACTGGCATCCTCATCGAGCACAATGTCATCAACCTGAAAATCTCTAAATCTGCCATACCTATCCCAATTCCCTTCAATTGTAGCATAATTGGGATTTTGGACATGATCNAAAGTCCCATCAACCACTACTACTGGCCTACAATGTTCCCAACCACTGATTGATGTACAAATAGAAACAAATGCATATAAGAAGAATTTATCTGCTTTCTTTTTCAATTTAACAACAGAACCAGGATACGTCTTCTCAAGAATATAAAAATATTTTGGTAGTTTGCTGTAGGAGTCAGCAGGATGACCTCAAAAACTGTAAAGTCTTTTCTTTTGCTCTCCATGCTTGCATGTAGCTTAGGTTCACTCCGTGTTCGGACAACATGTCAGTTTGTATATCCTTTGGTGCTAAACTGTCTTAGGATCACAATACTTTGGAATAACCAAGCTACCAACTACAACTGCAGTAGGTTTGCGCTGTATGAATGTATTGTCCATTAAGGAGCATGTGTGTTGTCGATTGAAACTCCTGACCTTGAACATTACAGAATCATTAATGGATGTTGTCTTGAAGTGCCAAATACAGTTTTCATCAACGCATATAAGCCAGTAGCCACAAAAAAAATACAATTTTAATACAGGTTATCAATGTAGATGTAACAAAAGGACTGTTTTAACATAAAGCAATGCACTATAAAATATAGCTACATTTCATCTACAATTTTGAAAAAAACATATCACAAGGAAAAGACTGTTTATAATGATCTTTTCACCATTCAGATCTTCATACCTTCTGTGGCTAGATCTTTTAACCCTGAATTGGAACTTGTGCATGACAGAATAGTGCTTCATTGCAGTTGCAATTGTTTGCTTGTCTTGATACACTTGTCCTTCTTCAATAACACTTTGTGTACTTTCAGTTATTATTGTACTTTCATATTCCTCTATAACGGGAGATGCTGGCATATCAAGTAACTTTAGTGTTCCAGACGAACCTTCATGAAAATAAAGATAAATATTGTCATTACCCTTTTGTAGAATTTTTGTAGAAAATTTGTAGATGAAGAGAAAATTTTGTAGTCAATATTTTTTTTCCACATAGAATGTAGTTTAATTGTAGTATAAATATAGTAATTTTGTAGATATCCTTAAAAATAATACTGCTATATACATACTTAAACTGATATGTAGTTTATTTGTAGATAAATGTAAGTATTTTGTAGATATTAACATAAAATCAGAATTTCATAGAATTTGTAACATAACAAACCTGCACTTATGTTCTTATTGGTGATACTCAATTCCATATTGAACTCGCGTACAGTTATACGTAGCGGATATGATCCTAAGTTTTTGTTCTCCTTTTTTGTCTCCATATATACACGAACACCCATATCGTTCCTAATCTCCATTGGAGGACAATGATCGTTCACAATGTATTTGATTTCTACAATTTTCTCCGAAGTATCAATCATGAATTGCTCTGTAATTGTAGAAATCAATATACTGTAACTGGCATCCTCATCGAGCACAATGTCATCAACCTGAAAATCTCTAAATCTGCCATACCTATCCCAATTCCCTTCAATTGTAGCATAATTGGGATTTTGGACATGATCGCGTTTTGTTGCAGAAGAATTGTTGAATATTTTGTCGCTTTTTTGATTTGTGGATTGAGAAAAAAAGTCAAAGAACAGAGTATCGGCAGAACAGAGTCGCTAGAATTTGATTTGAATTTGTTGAATATTTTGTCATTTTTTTTATTTGTGGACTATGAAAAAATGTCGACGAACAGAGAATTTGTTGAACAGAGTCGCTGTAATTTGATTTGAAATTGAAGATAACGTTTAATTCGTGATTTCAGTTTCAAATTTGATTTGAAAGTCTCTAGAATCAATTAGAATATTTAGTTCCAGATTTGTAGCGCGCCTAATTAGGAAGGAATCGCCTCCTAATAATCGGTATTTAATGAATGGTATAATATTTGTAGAATAACTGTGAACATGGTGGGTAAATATGAAACTATGCACATTTTTGGTAATAAGGTTTCCATATGGTATAGGAAGGAAAAAATCCCTTTTATAATTATGTTTAGATATTGAATCTCCTTGACTTCTATGTGCGTTTACTTTTTTTTTATCGTCATAGTGAAAATTCTGTCTCCGCTGTCGACGGTTTCGAATTTGGATATTGATTATTCGATTCATGAGTGCCGGTCCTTTGGCCTCCAAAGAGAATTTTTGTGATCTTTGACAAAAGTTAAGTTAATGTAACTCACTATAGTACATCAAATTTATGGTGTGTTAGATAGTGCACTTAAAATAGTTCAATTGTGAATCTGTGAACAAATATATAACACTACATGTTTTATATACATAGAAAAAAGTTGAAGACATTTTACATATCTATTTGGTTTTGGTTTTGGAAGGCACTTTGTCACAAAGAAAGCGAGCTTTTTGAAAACCCACAAGTGTAAAGTTCAAGCACAAAGAAAATACTTTATCTATATCATCTTATGTGATATATTTTTCTTTTTGGTCTATCTCAAAAATTAGATATTTTTTTCTTTATTAGAAACTAATTGGTCTTAGCATTCACTCGTGACATGATTATAACTCTTACTACCGCACGTTTTAAAGAATACTTCTGTTACGTTTTATATATTTGATATACATGTCAAAAATCTTCCTTAATTTTTTATACTCCGCGCGCTATTGTTTAACCCAAAAATGTTTTTTGTGGCCAAAGCTAATATTAAGGAAAAATTGGATCACTGATAATCAAAATTACTTTACTTTCCTAGTAATACAGATATAAAGTAAATAATTGAAATAATAAATAAAGGAAGGAAAACTTATTATTGATTGCTAATATTCCCCAGAATTGCGAATTAGAATCTTGAATCGAATAACATAAAAGACTAATTGAATATATTTAGACATATTCATATCATTCTACAAAATGAGGTATAGGTCCTTATTTAAGGATACACAATTGTAACAGTTTTCCTACTTAATTCTAACTCGTTAATGGCATTAATTGTCTTGATTACTCGTTACCAAATCTACTCGTAACGGTCACGGTGATAATAGAGGATCATACGTAACCAAAGCTAATATTGTTTCCTTTTTTATAGTCTTCATACATCTCGTGCTTATTTCCTATTTTTCAGTTGTTAGACCCGGTACCTCTTCTGATAAATACCGTGGGTATTTTATCCGTACTTTTCTATTTTTTATTGACCCAATTATAAGTACCACTTGTCACCTCGTTGTTGGTCCATGTGTCATGCTTTTTTTCTACCAATACAGATAGTCCCCCTGCTTTCTGAATATTCGGGAAATGGTAAGTTCTTTTATGGCGGGATTGTCTTGCCGCCTCTTCCCAACTATCATAATTCTTTCTTCATAAACGATGAGACATACATCATGTCTATTTAATGCCCAGGACACACGTCTTGTTGTGATTGGTTCTGCAATTTTCAGAACTTTTTAGGGTTTTTTTTGGTTGCATCAGTTACGAAGTGACAGTTCATAATGACAGTCTCTGCTGATGGCTTTTTTGTTCTATAAATACCATATTATACACAGCTTTGAAAAGCCCCTTCTTCTCTCTCGCATTCACACTTTAACTTTTCTTTTACTTCATTCTTCTTTCTCTAAATTTTCACCATTAGAGATGTCTTCTCGTTCTTCAAACCCTTCTTCATCATCGGACCCTCGTAAGGTAGTGATTGTTGATGAACTTCCCCCCTCTTCTGCCCTAACTAGAAGTAGAAGAAGTGGAAGACATTGTAGCTTAGGCTCTTTATCTACCTGTAGTTCTACCCCTTCTCAAAGTGATACTGCCAAACCCTCAGTCTCTAAACCTAGAACATCCATAACCCCTAGATCTTCCATAATGAACCTATGTGAGAACCCATTGTATCTTAGATTGTTACTCAGGAATTTTCATTCATACCAGATTATGAAGCCATGAGAAAACAAGTTTTTTCCATAACATCTCTTAACCCTACTGGTCATTACCCTACTTTTATCACTCTTGGCCTCCTTGCCTTGGTCCATCGTGAATGCTACTAGAAACCTGATTTTCAATGATGACCCCTAGTGTTGATGATAGAATTACCTCTTATCATGAAATTTATTCTTTTGTTTATACATATCATTTCACTTTAAGTTTTAACCCTCCCTATTGACTCCATAATCATTGAATTTTGCCGTTATTTCAATGTCTGCTTTGGCCAAATAGGTCCAATTGTGTGGAGAGCAGTAGCATGCCTTCGTTATTTATCAAGTTTGGTTTCTGATTCTTTTACTTTTCGTCACTTACTCCATCTGTACTCCCCAAAGCTCTTTCATGAGGGTGTTTTCTCTCTTGTGGAAAGAAGTAAGATAGTTTTAGTAAGCCCCGAGGATAATTGTGGTATGCCCGATTTGTAGCTTCTCCCACTTGTGATTTAGCGAGTGATGGGAATATGCCCTTCCATGAGAAGTAAAACTTTGCACATGAGTATTTTTCTCTATTTATTCGTTTCTCTCAATGTTTTAATTTTTCTCACATACGTTTATGTTTATTTTTCAGCAACCATGGAAGTTTTCAGAGAAATCCCTAACTTCCCTTATTGGGTCGAAAAAATGTTGACTTATTCTCCCAAGGACCAAAGATTTTGAAAATTTCTTTCTCAGTAATTTGGATGAAAAGAAGACCCATGGTGTATTTTTAATTCCATGATTTTCTTTCCCTTTGTTCCTTCTTTCCTTTTTTTTTATCCATTTTGATTTTGCTGTTTCTAGGATTTTCCATTTATGATATCAGCCCCGCCTCCATTCCTTCTGCTAGGCTTTTCGTTAGATCTGCACATGAATAAAATCTAAGTGTATCTTCTTTTAAGAAGAGGAATGCTAAAGACCGTGGCTCTGAAGAAGAAGAAGAAGAAGAAGAAGATAATGATGATGGTTCCTTAGTGAAGAAGCCACGAGTCAAAAGACACCTGGTTTGGATGATGAAGCCACTATTTCTCATGACCCCTATTCAAGCTCTGACTTTTAATCTTGTTGACGAGCCATAGAGTGTCCACTTGGACATCTTTGATGAAGATGTTGACTATTCTGATAATCCCCCATCAAGTCCTCATGATAGACTTTTCGCCCAAGGATTTGAGGGTGAAGAAGATTTTAGCCCTGTTTCTGAAGAGCCACCGGCTGCCTCTCTTCTAATGACATCAGTTACTGCTGCTGTTAATCCTCCCGTTTCTTTTTCTCCCGTACCTACAACTACGCCGGTTGGCGTTCCTACCGCTACTTCTCGTGAAGAATCCGGACCTTCTAGCGTTAGACAATGTATGAATAAAGTCTTAATTAAAGTCCTCGATTGTGGGAATCTGTTAAATAAATCAGGTCAAGTTGTTGTATGGTTGAATCCATTGATTGGCCCCATGGAAAGGGATAAACTTGAGTCCCATAGATCCTTGATTTTAATAGTAAATGATGCCATTCATTCTGCCCTCAAGGTATATCCTCGTTATATTTATATTCCTTATATTTGTTTTATAACTCTTCTCTCTTGTCTTTATACAGATCAATTTAACAGCTATTCGAGCATACGATTCAGATTCTCGAGGATATGCTCCGTGCATGTGTGATGGATTTTGGAGGGTCATGGGACCGATACTTGCCACTTGCAAAGTTTGCTTATAATAACAGCTACCAGTCCAGCATTCAGATGGCGCCATATGAGGCTTTATATGGAAGGCGGTGCAGGTCTCCAGTGGGATGGTTTGAGCCGGGCGAGGCCCGATTGTTGTGTACAGATTTACTCCAGGATGCCCCGGACAAGGTGAAGATGATTCAGGAAAGGCTTCGCACAGCTCAGTCCAGGAAGAAGACATATGCGGACCGGAAGGTTCGTGATTTGACATTTATGACTGGCAATCGGGTTTTGCTTCGGGTATCGCCTATGAAGAGCGTCATGAGGTTCGGGAAGAAGGGTAAGCTGAGTCTGAGGTTTATTGTCCCTTTTAAGGTATTGCGGTGGGTTGGGGAGGTTGCTTATGAGTTGGCCTTGCCTCCCAACCTAGCAGGAGTTCATCCGGTATTCCACGTCACTATGCTCCAGAAGTATCACGGCGACCCGACCCATGTTTTGAATTTCAGTTCAACTCAGCTGGACAAGGATTTATCATATATCGAGGAGCCAGTAGCTATATTGGATAGACAGGTCAGAAAGCTCAGGTCAAAAAATATTGCATCAGTAAAGGTTCAGTGGAGGGATCATCCGGTCGAGGAGGCGACTCGGGGGATCGAGCAGGATATGCGCAGTCAGTACCCTCATCTTTTCACAACTTCAGGTATGTCTCTAATACTCGTTCGAGGGCGAACGGTTTTCTTAAGAGGGGGAGGATGTAACGACCCGGTCGGTCATTTTGAGAGTTAGCGCCCTGATACCCTAATAAATTCTTCTCTCATGTCTATTTCTGCTTTTGGAACTTGTCGGAACGTTGAGTGGTGAAATTCAGAGGGATTTAGGACACATAGTCCTTAAATGTGAAATTAAGCTTTAGAAATCGGGCCGTAGTTAGAATTATGTGAAGACGATCCAGAATGGAATTCCGTCGACTCCGTTAGCTCTGTTGGATGATTTCGGGGTTAGGAGCGTGTTCGGAATGTGTTTTCGAGGTCTGTAGTAGAGTTACGCTTGAATTGGCGAAAGTTAGAATTTCGGCGATTTCGGCATAGGTGAAATTTTTATACCGGGCTCGGAATGGAATTCCCGGAGTGAAAGCAGGTCCGTGGTGTCAATTATGACCCGTGTGTAAAATTTGAGGTCATTCGGATGATTTTTGACGTGTTTCGGCATCGGATATAGATTTTGGAAATTTCATAAGTTCTTAGGCTTGAATCTATGCGTAAATGATGATTTTGATGTTATGAAAGGTGTTTGAAGGCTCGACTAAGTTCGAATGAGGTATTAGGATTGGTTGGTAGGTTGGGTTGAGGTCCCGGGGGCTTCGGGTGTGCTTCGGGTGCCCAAACGGGCAAATTTAGCCTTAAGCTTATTGCTGGTTTTTCTGGTTTTACAGGAATAGTGTTTTGTTCATCGCGATCACATGAGTTAATCCGCGATCACATAGGGTAAGCTGAGGCACGCAAGAAATTGTTATATGCGATCGCACAAGCTGTGCCGCGATCGCAATGTTTGGGCAGTCTAGTCTCCGCGTTCGCATAGCCCTTGTCGCGATCGCATAGAATACTTTAGGCAACAAAAGTTTTGAGTATTGTTCTACGCGGTCGCGTGAAGCCAACCGCGATCGCAAATCTTTGAGTAGATAAGGTCTGTGATCGCGAGCTGTACGCTGCGTTCGCGTAGAGGACTTTTAGGCGCGTGTTGGATTACCCTTCGCGATCGCCACTAGAAGTACGCGATCGCATAGATGAAATAACTTGACAGAACATTTAAAGACCCAAATTCGAGGGTTTGAACTATTTTCACATTTTTTAACTTAAGAGCTCGGGAAGTGCGATTTTTGGAGAGTTTTTCACCTGGGCAACTTGGGTAAGTGATTTCTACCCGATTTAGACTAATTTTCATGATTATACTCTTTAATCTAGCCTTAAATTCGAAATTTTGGTGGAAACATTTGGGAAAAATTGGATAAACTTCCTAGGACGAATTCTTGAGTTTTGATTGGGATTTTGACATCCGATTTGGGTAGTTCTTATATGATTAGACTCGTGAGTGAATGAGTGTCCGAAATTTATAATTTTTACCCGATTCCGAGATGTAGGCCTAGGGGACTTTTTGGAAAAATTTCCTAATTTCGCGTATTAGCTTCGAACTAATTAGCTATTTTGATTCCTTAAAGTGATATTTACATTATGAAATCGAATTGATTAGATTTGGGCCACCCGGAGTCGGATACTCGTGGCAAGAGCATGGTTTTGAGTTGAGTAGCGCAGTCGAGGTATCCTAACTCTGTGTTGGGACTTCCTCTTTAGGTTGTTTTGATATTGTTTTGTTATATGGGTGCCGTGTACGTGAAGTGACGAGTGTGTAAACGGGCCATTGTTGCTAAAACCCCATTTCTCCTTCCAACACATACATCATTTATTCCTATTTTCCATGTTTCATGAATTAACTGTGTAGTTTAGATTAGGAAAGAGCATGTCTACCTGTTTTACTCGAATTTCTCCTAATTGTTACTATGTGTACCATGTTTAGGTAGTGTTATCCGTACTCTTGCCAGCGATCTTTTCTTGTACTGTTAAAATTAAATTGTATCCGGTATTTATTCGCATTTGCATATTTAAATTGGGACTACGGACGAGATTCTGGGAGCTTTCTCCCTGTACTGCATTGCATATTTAAATTGGGACTACGGACAGGATTCCGAGAGCTTTCCCCATATACTGCATTGCATATTTAAATTGGGACTACATACGAGATTCTGGGAGCTTTCCCTCTATACTGCATTGTATATTTAAATTGTGACTACAGACGAGATTCCGGGAGCTTTCCCCCTGTACTGCATTGCATATTTGTTGCTGTGAGATAAGTTGTGTTGAGCCGAGGGATCCCTGTTATTATATTCTTTTAGCTCATCATTCTACTGTTGTGCCTTAACTTATTACATCTCTCTGTCAGATTTTAAATTGTTTTTACTATAAACCTCCAGTAGAGCCTTAACCTGACCTCGTCACTACTTGACTGGGATTAGGCTTGGCACTTACTGGGTACCAACTATGGAGTACCCACGCCCTTTTCTGCGCATGTTTTCCATGTGCAGATCTAGGTACCAGCACCTAGTATTGTGGCTAGGAGTCGTTCTAGCAACTGCCAAGAGACCGCGAGGTAATTCTGCCGCGTCCGTAGAATCTCACGAGTCCCCTTCTACTCTAGTATAGGCATAGAGGACTTATGTATTTTCCACTATTTCATTGTATAAAGCTACATTTAGTACAGAGCTTGTGACTGTCGTGACATTCCGGGTTTTAGGAAGTGAAATTGTACATTCTGAGCAGCTATGTTATATCTACTTAAGTTCTTTTCTGTCTTTACTTTATTGATTCTATTATTTCTGCAAAAACTTAGGCTTACCTAGTCGTAGAGACTAGGTGCCGTCACGATACCTTTCAGAGGATAAATCGGGTCGTGACACTCGCGAGCTTCAAACCTGCAATCACAGCTTCATACTCTGCCTCATTGACAGTAATTAGATAACATTTTATTTCTTGCCTTATGACTTCTCCTAAATGTGGAATTAAAACTATTCCTAAACCTTCTCCTTTAACATTTGAAGAACCATCAGTAAACAAGGTCCAAGTTTCCAGATTAGCTCCGGTGAACACTCACAGCTCTTGTTCTGCTTCAGGAATCAAGTTCGAGCTAAAATCTACTATGAAATCCGCTAGTACCTGAGACTTTATGGTAGTTCTAGGCTAATATATAATATCATATTCACTAAGCTGTCATGACCCCAGTGAACATGTCGTGAAGGCACCTTGTCTCTATAACTAGGTAAGCCTAGCAATGCGGAATAACAACATAACTTGCGAAATAATTAAATAAAAAAGAAAGCTGAACAATCTAAAAGAAAGACTGTATATAAGTGCCACTTGGCATGTACAACCCAAAATAATACAGAGGTCTACAATATCACCCCAAAACTCGGAAACTCACGGGAACCACAGGCTAACAAAATATAATACACTGCTCTAACTCCAGAATGTCTATACAACTGTAAGGAAGGATAAACTTTTCACAAAAAGCTAGAATAAGATATAGACTCCTGGTCTGCAGACGCGACAGATGTACCTCGAAGTCTCTGATGTATCTCTCAACCTCGGGAATAGTGCACCTGGGAGGAGGTACCTGGATCTGCACATGAAAAACATGCGCAGGAAAGGGCATGAGTACACCACAGCGGTACTCAGTAAGTGCCAAGCCTAACCTCGGTCGGGTAGTGATGAGGAAGGTCAGGGCCCTACTGAGGTCAAACAATATAATAGGGATTTACAGTATGAAAACAGGCGGTAATAATGAGTAAAACAATGAAATAAGACAGGTCAAACAAGGCAATAACAAAAAAACACAAGAACAGAGTAAACACAGAATATGTACAGCATAATAACAATGGTAGCAATGAGGATCTCCCAGGATACCGTCCTGTAGTCCTTTTCTCAACTGTCCAGTGGATCTCCCGGGATACCGTCCCGTAGTCCATCATATGTATATCCGAAGGATATCCCGGGATACCGTCCCGTAGTCCTTTTCTCAACTGTGTGGATCTCTCGGGATACCGTCCCGTAGTCCATCATATGTATATCCGAAGGATCTCCTGGGATACCGTCCCGTAGTCCTTTTCTCAACTGTCCAGTGGATCTCCCGGGATACTGTCCCGTAGTCCATCATATGTATATCCGAAGGATCTCCCGGGATACCGTCCCGTTGTCCTTTTCTCAACTGTCCAATGGATCTCCCGGGATACCGTCTCGTAGTCCATTTCTCAACTGTCCAGTGGATCTCCAGGGATACCGTCCCGTAGTCCATCATATGTATATCCGAAGGATCTCCCGGGATACCGTCCCTTAGTCCAGCTATCAATGTGCAGGGGGATCTATTGGGAATCGAACCCGCAGTCCCAAAGTAAATATGAAGGGGGATCTATCGGGAATCTAACCCGCAGTCCCAAAGTAAATGTGCAGGGGGATCTATCGGGAATCTAACCCGCAGTCCCAAAGTAAATGTAGGGGGATCTATCGGGAATCGAACCCGCAGTCCCAAAGTAAACAAATAAGAGGGGGAGCTACCGGAATCCCACATCCGTAGTCCCAATGTAGATACGCAGCCACAACAAGAAGATATTCAGAAATAGAGTGCAACAATACAAGGCAACAAGTAGTTCTAGCCTAACATGCTTCACGTAGTACAATTTAAGAAAATAGGTAATTTAGGGCAACTCGGCATGCTTTCCTAAGCTAACAAAGACTGTAATTGCAAATAGAATAAAACAGGTAAGAAAGAAACTCAGTCAAAATATTTAAAGTAAAACCGGATTTTTCAACAATTAGCACAAGTACGCGCTTGTCACCTCATGTACGAGGCATTCAATTACCAAATATCACATCCTAAGGGGAAAGGTCCCCCACACAAGGTTAGACAAACCACTTACCTCGAACCGGCTCAAAATCAACTCGAAACCACACGTTTGCCACGAGTATCCGACTCCAAATGGCCCAAATTTATACAATTCAATTACATATCGTAAATAACATCTCATGCAACTGATTATACTGTTTAATTCAAGCTAAGGCGCGAAATTATGTAAAATGACCAAAATGCCCCTCGGGCCCACGTCTTGGAATCGGATAAAAGTTATATTTTCTGGACACCCATTCACTCACGAACTCATTTAACTAGAAACAATCGAAATCCGATGCCAAAAACCCTACAATTTTTCAAAATTTCGGATTGGGAAAATCTCATCCCTTTCCTATGGTTTTCCCCCCATTTTTTGATAATTAAACTAAAGAAAACAACGGAAATTAATGGTCTAACAATGAATTAGGATTAGGAAATGTTACCTATGATCCTTCTCTTCAAAATCCACAGAAAATCGCCAATATTTGAGCCGTCACACAATTTTTGGAATTATGAACCAAACTCTCGGATTTTTGGAATAAAATACCCTGGGAAATCGCACCTGCGGACTCGATCACTGCACTTGCGGTACCACACCTGCGGAAAAAGCATCGCAGGTGCGAAAGACACTTAAAATGCACAGGGGCGGCACCTGCGGTCGTTTGGTCACGCCTACGGTTCTGCACCTGCGACCACTGGCCCAAAACTCCGCTATCGCACTTGTGATCAAGGCCCCCGCGCCTGCGAGTCCGAACCTGCGGAAACACCTTCGC
This sequence comes from Nicotiana knightiana, assembly GCA_005239525.1. Classification (NCBI taxonomy): domain Eukaryota; kingdom Viridiplantae; phylum Streptophyta; class Magnoliopsida; order Solanales; family Solanaceae; genus Nicotiana; species Nicotiana knightiana. The sequence goes on along the minus strand of ML390248.1, from coordinate 18,710 downwards.
AGGTGCAAAGACACCAGAAGGTTCCTGGTTCAGCAGCAACAATTTTTCCAAACTTCACCCGTTAAGCATCCGAAACAACCTCGAGGCCCCCGGGACCTCAACCAAAACCACCAACCAACCTTAACACCTTATTTGAACTAGGTCGAGCCTTAAAAACACGTCTCATAACATCAAATTCATTGATTATGCAAAGATTCAAGCCTAGGAACTTAGGAAAATTCTAGAATTCGCATCCGACGCCGAAACACATTTAAACTTATCCGAATGACCTCAAATTTTGCACACACATCCCAAATGACATGACGGAACTATTGCAACTTCCGAAATTCCATTCCGACCCTCGGATCAAAAATTCACTATCGGACCGGAAACTCCAAAAATTCAAACTTCGGCATTTCAAGCCTAAATGAGCTACGACTTCCAAGATACATTTCGAACACGCTCCCAACCCCGAAATCACCTAACAGAGCTAACAAAACCATTGAATTTCCATTCCAAGGCTGTCTTCTTACTGATCCGACTACGGGCAACTTTCCAACACTTAAGCTCTCATTTAGGTACTAAATGTCCCAAAACTCTCCGAAACTCAAAACTGAACGTCCCGGCAATTCAATTTAGCAGAAATAGACTTGGAGAAAATAGTTAACAGGGGATCGGGGCATTAATTCTTAAGATGACCGACCGGATCGTCACATCCTCCTACACTTAAAATTTCGTTCGTCCTCGAACGAGCATAAAGACATACCTGAAGTAGTGAAAAGATGAGGGTAACTGCTGCGCATATCCTGCTCGGTCTCCCA
>ML390248.1:0-17887 GCA_005239525.1 Nicotiana knightiana | reverse complement strand
GCCACTGAACCTTTACTGAAGCAATGTTCTTCGACCTGAGCTTTCTGACCTGCCTGTCCAATATAGCTACAGGCTCCTCAACATATGATAGATCCTTGTCCAATTGGACTGAGCTGAAATCCAAGACATGAGACGGGTCACCGTGATACCTCCGGAGCATCGAAACATGAAATACCGGATGAACTCCTGCCAAGCTGGGAGGTAAGACAAGCTCGTAAGCAACATCCCCAACATGCCTCAATATCTCAAAGGGGCCAATAAACCTCGGACTCAACTTCCCTTTCTTCCCAAATCTCATAACGCCCTTCATAGGCGAAACCCGAAGCAGAACCCACTCTCCGACCATATATGAAACATCACGAACCTTCCGGTCCGCGTAACTCTTCTGTCTGAACTATGCTGTACGGAGTCTATCTTGAATCACCTTGACCTTCTCCAATGCATCCTGAACCAACTATGTGCCCAATAGCCTGGCCTCACCCGGCTCGAACCAACCCACCGGAGATCTGCACCTCCTACCATATAAAGCCTCATACGGTGCCATCTGAATGCTGGATTGATAACTGTTGTTGTAAGCAAACTCCGCCAATGGCAAGAACTGATCCCAAGACCCTCCAAACTCATTCACACACGCACAGATCATATCCTCAATAATCTGAATAGTGCGCTCTGACTGTCCGTCCATCTGGGGGTGAAATTTTATGCTCAACTCCACCCTGGTACCTAACTCCTGCTGAACGGCTCTCCAGAACCGTGAAGTGAACTGAGTATCTCTGTCTGAAATAATAGAAATTGGAATACCATGCAGACGAACGATCTCCCGAATATAAATCTCCGCCAACCGCTCCGATGAATAAGTAGTCAGTACCAGGATGAAATAGGCTGAGTTGGTCAGCCGATCCACAATCACCCAAATAGCATCATGCTTCCTCAAAGTCCGAGGAAATCCAACCACAAAGTCCATGGTGATCCGCTCCCACTTCCACTCTGGAAGCTCAATCTGCTGAAGTAACCCTCCCGGTCTCTGATGCTCACATTTGACATGCTGACAATTGATGCACTTGGCTACAAACTCTGCTATATCCTTCTTCATTCTTCGCCACCAATAGTGCTGCCTCAAATCCTGATACATCTTTGCTGTATCCAGATGGATGGAATACCGCGAACTATGGGCCTCTGCTAAAACAGGGGCTTTTCTCCCCTGATTATGACATTTACTGTTCTTTTTGGAGACAGAGGCTTTGGTGATTCTTGCATGTTTTTCATGTAAGATTGTTTTCCTTTCTCACAAAATAGATAAGTGAGATAGCCTTGCTTCAGTAGATATTCAACTTCCCCCTGTAAGAGCCTGCAATTTGCTGTTCTATGTCCATGATCGTTGTGAAACTTGCACCAAAATTCCTGATTCCTTTTGCTGGGATCTGACCTTATTTCTTTCGTCTGTCATACCTTGTCGCCCGTTCGTCTCAGAACAGCCACCAATCGGATGTACTGACGTTAAAACAGTAATCTCCTATTTTTGCTTGAGAGTTTGAATCATTGTCTTGTGTGTCCCGTTCCTTTTTGAATCGGGAAGAGGAACTCGTCTCTTTTTGTCTTGATCTTGAATCAAACAGTGCATTTTATTGTTTAGATCAGGAATCTCATCCCATGGGTCCCATGTAGGGCTTGTACCTATTCTTAACAGACCTTCTTTTCGATTTCGAACGTCTAGATCCTGGCCTTTTTCTATCCTTAGTTGAGTAACCTTGTCTTCTTTTATTCGCAGCTTCGTGCTGTATCAATTGTATAAATCGCTCCAAGTAGTTGCAGAAAACTCCCACAAACTCTCTTTCAACCTCTTTGTGGATTTTGAACTTTTCACATTCAAATTACTTGCGAACATAGTCGTCCAATTATCAGGTACTCTAGGCAGCTCATCCTCTAAAGTTGGAATCTATCTACGAATTCCCTGAGCAAATTCCTACTTTCTTATTTAACTTTGAAGATATCTTCCATCCTTATTTCTACTTTTGGGCCCCCAAATGTGCTTTTATAAATGAATCTACAAGCTCAGCAAAAGAGTCAATTGAGTTTTTAGGTAAGAGTGAATACCATGTCAACGCCCCTTTCGCGAGAGTTTCGCCAAACTTTTTTCAACCAAGACTGATTCATTTCCCGCTTGGTTAAATCATTGCCTTTGACCCCTGTGGAGAATGCAATAACGTAATCTCGTGGGTCGGATGTCCCATCATATTTAGAGAGATCATGCATTTTAAACCTTTTAAAAATTGGTAAAGGTGTTGCACTTGGCTTACAGGGTTGTTACGAATATTTGTCAATATCCATACTCTTGATTACTGGAGGCATGCCAAGTATTTGCTCTATACTTTCGTTTTGCTCCTTGAGATGCTTCTACAAAGTTAGTACTAAACTTTGTAAATTGAAAATGTTCGGTGTACCTAATCCTTCATCTCCAGATTCGTTTGGCAATTCTCCACTTTCAGAATTGTCAGGTCATGAACGTTGATTTTCCAATGTGGTATTTACTGGTGGAGGAGTTTGCACAGCGTTGGGAACTCCACTCATAAAAGCCCGCAGTGCTTCATTCACTTGTTGTACAATCAACTGCTTCAAAGTATCTTGCTCGTTAGTTTGTTCACCCGCTTGATGCCTATCCATGCGAGTAGCAGACCTTTCAGGTGAACTTTCTCGTGAATGCTGTGGAGCAGTTGTGGGTGTGTGATGTGGTAGAGTTCCACCTTGTTGATTCACCTGATCAATTCCGTTAGCAGAAGACATGTTTTGTTGCTAAAAAATAAAATTTAGAAAGTGAACAGATTATCAGATTCCCGATAACGGAACCAATTTATTTAACTCATAAATAGTTTTTATGGTCAAAGCTAATATTAAGGAAAATCAGGTTACTGATAATCAAAATTACTTCACTTTCTTGGTAATATAGAAATAAAGTAAATAATTGAAATAATAAGTAAAGGAAGGAAAACTTATTGTAGATTGTTAATTTCCCCAGAATTACGGATTGAAATCTTGAATCGACTAAAACAAAAGATTGATTGCATATATTTAAAGATATTAAGATCATTCTACAAAATGATGTATAAGTCCTTATATAAGGATATGCAATTGTAACGGTTTCTCTACTTAATTCCGACTCGTTAATGGCAGTAATTGTCTTGATTGTCCGTTACCAAATTTATTTGTAATGGTCACGGTAATAATATAAAATCACACATAATCAAAGCTAATGTTGATTCCCATTCCATATTTATAACAAATTCATGAATCTTCTCCTTTTATACTCTTCATACGTCTCGTGCATATTTCCTCTTTTCCAGCTGTTAGACTCGGTACCTCCTTTGATAAAATACCGTGGGCATTTTATCTGTCCTTTTCTATTCTTATTTATTGACCCAATTATAAGTGTCACTTGTCATCTCACTATTGGTCATGTGTCATGCCTTTTTCCATCAATACAACTATCAAATACTATCATATAAATTGGGACGAATGAGGGATTAGTTTACTTACACAATATCTACATTTGTGCTTAACTTTTTCGCAGTACACCTTTCAATTTTTTTTTTCTTTTAATTCACATGATTGGTAGTAGTTGACTTGTTTATCATGTTTAATGGGAACAAACTTATAGTCTTCTCATTTAATTTAAAAGTAAATGGAAAAAAGATGTTTGAGAATTATGAAACTTCAGGTTCAAATATCAGTGAAGGTAAAAATAATAGATGATGTTTTTCTATCTGTTTAAGTTTAATGAACAGAATTAATCGGTACATGCGCTGATGGAGATAATAGATAACCCAAAGAATTAGTCTAAGTGTATCACAAACTGCCACAAACACCACTGTTATAAAAATAATAATAATAAATAAATGAAACGGAAAGATTATAAGTAAGATTTGACTAAGACTTTAGGGTACGACCTAAAGGTTAAAGCAAGAAGCTAGCCAAACGAACAAGGGAAGGCATAAAAGAAAGAGAATATGTGCTCAACATTGTTCAGAGCTAAGACAGCCAATGATTTCTTGTCTTGCTATTATCATCACCAATTCATCATCCTCCTAAGATTCAATATAACCCCAACAAAATCCTGTAAAAAATTTGGCATCAGATGCCTTCAACTTCCTCCTCCATTGGCCAGTGAATATAAAGAGCACAAAATTTGTATTGCTACTGCACCATTCAAATTTTTGACAGTAGATGTGGTTGAAATTCTACATATTTTGACATACCATTAGGTAGTATGTTTTCAGATCGAGCAGTGAAAGCAACTATTAATGTTTGTATTAGGGATTTAGGGAAGATTGCCTACGTTACACACTCTGGTGCGGCCGTTTTCCGAACCCCGCGTAAACTGGTCTCCCCTAAGATTGACCTTTTTCCAAATAAACCGAACCTCGATACCACATTCATCAAAAAGATATGGTCATCTCTCTAGGTTGCACAACCCCTTTCGATCGTTCTATTCGTACTTGAAAAATGACCCCATCGGTCCTTTTAATGGGCATTCTTAGCCGTCATTTGAGGGTTAACACTTTATAGATCAGATCGTGATCTCTTTCGTACCCTTACTTTCACTTGATTGGGAGATATTTGTATACCTTGCTGCCTTTTTTAAACCTTAACAAGGAAAGTACTGACATATCTTACCTTATAACTAATCCTAGTGAGGGAAAGATTTGAGTAATATGATAGTTCCTGGTCTGTTAAAATTAATTCGTTTAATAAATATAAGGTAGAGAAAGTAGTTTTTGAAAGGGAACAGACATTATCGACTAAAGCATTTTTTTTACGTTTATATACTCTGTGAAAATAATCTAGTTCAACCGGTCCTATAATCTTATGCTAGAACTTATTTGGATTTGCATATAATAAAAAATAGGGAAAATGACATTGTATACCTACTCTCAAAATAATAGTCGAAAAAATTATTGTTTGTATATACACACACACATATATATATATATATATTCTGTATGTTAATTACATGCAAAAATTATTTAAATTTTATATACTTTTTCGGCTACCGAATATAAATAGGTTCAGCCGTAGTATACAATGCACAAGATATTTTCACTTATGGTCCATTCAAATAAAGGCTTACAATACAAAGTTAAACGACCCATATTCACAAATGGGTAATAATTCCATTGCTAAAGTCAGATTACCATTGAAAGAGTCTATATCATTTTTTGCCCCAAACATTGAAAGATTCTATATGTCATTTTCTTCTTTAATCTACAAAGCGATGTGGCAATTTGACAATGCGTGGTTCATTTTAAACAATATTGCTTTTCTGCTGTCTCGCCAAAATTTTCACGATATTGACATCCAATTAACATCAAGAATCTCTATTTAAAAAGTACGATTTGCTATAAAATAAAATGCTGGCTTTCTTATCAATTTTGATTAATTATTCTTGTTTTTAATACTAAGAATCTTCTTTAACTTTTGTGCTTTTGGAACTACTTCGGTTAGCCGCGAACTTTTTGTATGTATGCATATAAGTGTTCTTTTAGTTTAATTCTCACATGGTGTCCGATATTGTATTAGGGCACAACTAAATTTGATGCGTGCCAAAAAATCTCTTATTGAAAGTTAAAATAAGATGATTTCATACTCCAAATTTGAACCCGAAATCTCTAATTAAAAATGAGGAAATATTACTTATCACTCCACCATAATCTTTGACGGTAAAAACATACGTGTGATGTTTGATGATACCAATATTAATGTAGTAAATTTTTTTTTTTTAATATTAGTGAATGTCCTTGTTCTAGGTAGCCAAGCACTTTACAAGAGAATCCAGGTCATAAATTAAACTACACATATTACGAAAACAATGTAGTACTGATAATTATGCTTCTGATTAAAATAGTAGGGATGATCTAAGGGGTCATTTGGTATGAGGTATAAGAAGGTATAGTGTCGGTATAAAAATTTAATATCACCTTAATACTTTGTTTGGTTAGCAAATCTGGTATAAGTTATCCCGGGATTAAACTTAGTACCGGGATAAGTTATACCTTATAGAGGGTGGGGTAATTAGTGCCGGGATAATTTATACTTTATTTTTAAAAATTATACAATTGTCATTTTTAATACAACATACCAAATAAAGGATAAAAATATTACCAGGATAATTAATCCCGGCATAAGCCGTATTCAAACCAAACGACCCCGGAGAGTTTTGTGTCTGTGGACTGGCAGTATAATTAATTTAAACCATATCATGATAAACTAATGGTATAAAATTATTTACGTTATCACTGGTCAGTATATATAATTTAATTCTAACCTTAAAGCATAAATTTACTTAAGGCTTCTTTCCACTGGCTTTTTAAACTTAATTTACATAACAGAACGATAAGGAGTGGCCATCATGTATGGATTTATCGACCATTTATATACGTCTATTTTAAATTGAGTATACTATATATAAATGTTCTTATTCTTTTTTATTTTCCCTTTCTCTAACTTGCCAAACAAAACATAAATTTCATCATCCACATGAGAATGTGATGCGAGGACTAGGAGTTGCAAATTGTCAACGATTAATATTTGAATCAAGACATAATTACGATGCTTACAACTGATTATTAATTATTAATTATTTTATTCTGTTAAAATTCAACTCTAGTAGTTGTCTAAGAATTAATATATTAAAATGTCATTTTCTAGCATGAGTCCATGACCTTTCATGTTGGCTTTAACCTTTTTGGTGGCCTTTCTGGTTTCTGAAACATATTATGCAATTTATATACAATTCTGACTTATGAAATATATAATTAATTTTATAAGCAAGGTTCTATGTGGTCCGTGATACTGCCTAGTTTTATAATTACTAAACTATTTGCATTTGAATTTTGAACATTAATCTCTTAACTGTTGAACTGTTCTTCGAAAATATAGATACCCATAAATCCATAATAACAGTATCTTTAGGTTAGGGGAATCTATGAAATCATTTTCAACAATCACTTAACAAAATGATTAGCTTCTGTGAATGAATTAATTATATTTTTAAGAGGCATAGCTATATTTGATAAAATATCAGAAAATGTAAAAAAAAATTTTGCCTTTGGATACTTTGTATGTATATATAATTTAGTACTATTAGGTAGTTAGGCAGTGGCGGATTTTGGGGCGGAAGGGGGTTCATCCGAACCTCTTTTGCCGAAAAATTACACTTTATATATAAGGCAAAGTCTGTTTTTTACCTCTATATATTAAGTTTTGAATCTCATTGATGCAATTCAAAAAAATAGCTTAGTGGTGAAGGAGGTTCAAAACTTTTATAACGTCATAGGGTTCAATTCTCATTAGTTATAATTTTTTAAATCTTTTTTCATTTTGAGCCCCTTCGCGGAGATCGTACCTCCTTGGGACCATACAAGATGCGGGCCGATTTGAGAGTGACTCAAACAAATTAATATTTCCCTCAGTTGACTTAATTAATGGTTATTATCAGAATAAATATTCAAGATTATTGTAGATTTATTGTAATTAATACATATATAGGTATTTATTAGACTAAAGTAAACCATATAAAACATAGATCTTATGAATGTCGAAGTCAGAGGTGTAATTGCAGGAAACTTCTAAAGGGAATAAAAAAAGAAGAATTGGCAATTTGCGGATATTCTGAGTTTGAGCTATGACACTTGAGAGATTGTCTCGATAATGAACATATTCCATTGAGTTTATTTCAATACAAATTTAATTTAATTAAACCAATAAATTTTGCATCCTAAATGTTTAATTTAAAACAAAAATAAAATGTTCAAAATGGGTACTGTTTATGACAAGCCATAAAGGTAAACGAATGTCGATTCCCGGCACGACGAGAAATCCTTACCGTTCAATTTGCCGTACATGTTCATGCGGCTAATATGTTGCCACGTAAGCATCGAGTTTTTATTTTTTTAAGTTTCCTATTTTGCTTCTCTTGATACTCGAACTAGTGAACTTTAGGATCGGAAGTGAAGGATATTTATCACTTGAGCAGTCCTCTCTTGTCGAACAACTAGTATTGAATAGTTGTTTTAAGTTTCATATATTATTCTAGCGGCCCATGCACTACAATTACCTTTCTTGGTTTTGCACTGTGTACAATAGGGTTGTGCACGGATCGGATCAGATCGAATTTTGCATATTTCGGATTTCGGATTTCGAATTTCAGATTCTAGAAAATGCAGTTCGAATCCGATACGAATTATATCTGATCGGATCAAATTTTAAAGTTTGAATCGGATTGGATTTCGGATCATATTATTATGCCTCAAAGTTGCAAATTAATATGTATATTTTCTTTGTAAAAGAGGTAATGCATTAAGAAAATTCATGTTTATGCAATTATGAGAGTACTATGGTGCCAATGTAGCTATATCTAGCAATTATAAAGGTAATAACTTGGAGGAAGATGTAAAGGAAGTACTGACTATTTGAAATTAAAGTATAGTATTTATACATTGCCAAATAATTTCGGATTTCAAATCGAATCGGATTAAAATATACCAATCCGAATCCGATCCGAAATTCAAAATTTAATAAATACAATCCTAAATCCGATCCAATTCGAAATCCGAAATTGAATGGATCGGTTCGGATTTTGGATATCCGATCCGAATCAACAGCCCTAGTGTGCAGCAAAATATTTGTCAATTTAATATTAATTATTCTATCTGTTCCAGTTTATTTAAACCTATTTTTTTTGTGTACAGTCAAGCAGGAGTCCAAAATTGACTAAGGACAGAAGCAAGCTACAAGCGTTAGCAACCGCTTTCCTGCGGGCCTTATGTAAGAAAAAAAAATAGCGAAAGAAACAAGACACTAAGTTGTTTCGCTAACTCGTTAGCGCTAGCGCACTACTGCTTTTCAGCTTCCTTTAGGTCCCTTCATTCCCTCCGCTTGTATTCCTTTCTACTGTGTATTTTTCGAACAAAGAAGATGACTATAGGATCGAATTCGCTCTTCAAGAAAGAAACTACTCGTTTCATACCTTCTGCCTGTCTCATATGTGTGGAACCTGATTTTTTTGGTTCCGGCATCTCCCTCGAATACATAAGGTAAGTAGGTCTAGGTGAGAAATAGTTTCCTCTTGCTAATAAATTTTTTCGTTCACATAAATTAAAACAGAAGAGTACTGATTATTTTAATAGACTTTGTGTCAAGTCATATTATGTCACATAAAGTGAAATAGAGAGCAAAAAATATGACAACTGTTTTGTTTATTAGGTGCTGGGACCCACATTTTCGAGACTCGAAAGTCCAAAGCTCATGTTCTGAGTTCTGAATTTTTTTCTTTGTTTCTAATATTCTGAGTTGAATCATTGGAGTTTTCGAATGCGACGGTAAAATCTATGCTTTTCTCATTGCCGTACAAGCTACAGCTCGTTATTAATTGGCTAAACCAAGATTCATAATCCTTCATAAAATTCGAGGTGAAATATAAACAAAAATGTGAAGGTCTCCGAAAAATATAAAATATAATTTGAGTTTAAACTATTACACAATTATCAATATGGAAGTGTCTCCCTTAAATAGTTTTACGCGCCACAAATTGATATAATCCAACTTTAATACAAGTATCGCGCACCAAATAAGTAAATTCAACCAAACTATTACACACTAGGCCATTTAAAAAAATAATTTTGTCTTTGAGATTGAACTAAGACAATATATTCTTTGTTAGAATTTTGTTTGGATTTAGCCATTGCGGCATGGTAGAATGTCTTTATTGTCGATGTAACAATTACATTTTTAATACTTTCAAATTTGGGACAGACAATGTGAGCAAACTCAACTAATTGATGATGTGTAAATTTCTTAAAATAATCTTTGAATTACGTGAACAAAAATAAAAAGATTGATTCCTGCAACAGTACACATGTTGGACGTTGGCATGTTGCCAAAAAAGAACCATAAGGTTAATAAGCTTTTGAGAGTAGATCCCTCACCCTACCACATTTTGGTATTATCAGCCAGCCGCAGATCCAGAATTTAACTTTGTGAATTCAATTTTTAAGGTTCTTAAAATTGAATCCATTATTTTTAAATTTATGAGTTCATATATATATATATATTTTTTTTCGATTTTAATAAATTTTTATATATAAATTTTTACTCCGGATCGAAAATTATTGAACCCTGTTATCAGCAAACAATTCTGGTAAAATGGACAAGGTTGATTGAGAAAGGGGCACTTCAATTATTCGCTTATAAACATGAGAATCCTCAATGTGCCTCTCTTTACGCATTAATAGTTAGTACCTACTAAGGCTACTCTCTTTTACTTGTATTGGGCTAGTTACCTACTCTTGAAAAAAAAAATCACTTCTTCCAATTTATTTACTTCTTTAGAGCCTTTTCAAGGGATTAAACGGATTGAATAGGTCGGTGCACGAAGTATCTTGCATTCATATAAGGTCCCGATAAGGGTCACACCATAATGTGTGTGATGTAGGCAGTCTACCTTGGTACACGCATCAATGACTGATTTTACGGCTCGAACCCATAACAATTAGGTTACACATGGATTGAAGGATTATCTCGGTATAATATTTGAGATTAAATTTATTTTGTATCTTAAGGTATTAGCTAAAATTAATAAATTACTATTTTTTATGCCAAAATATTAGTATAACTTATCTCATATAAAAAGTGGTACATATTATCCGGGCTATAATCCTGATTCTAGTCCTAGATTATAATCCTGAGATATTCTGATTTTGAACCAAACGGCCCTCACTTTTTATGAAAGAACATATTGGTGCATTAAGCTTTTATTATGTTCAGCGTCCGGAAGAACTAGATCACATTAAATCTATTTAGTTTTCGACGTGTGTTCAAAGAAAATTAAGAAATCAAACAATGACTTTTGATTTTTTTCTTTTATTTCTTTTTGGAAATTAGCACTACTACTCTTGTGGTGGAGCCATATATAATTGAATATTCTTTATCGAAAAATTATACTATTATAAATAGAATAAAAACAAATTTATTTGTACATATATAAGTTTTTAAATCCTCTTGAGAAGCTTTCATTGAGTAATAAAGGTGGTTTAAAAATGATTTTAGGCAGCAAATTCTAATTTTAAGTGCAATATACTTAAATTTTTGAGTTCTCTAATAAAAATTTCTGGCTCCGTCTGTTGTATTACTCCCTATTTAAAGAGCCTGCTATCTGATTTCAATTAAAAAACAAGTTGACCAAAATGTAGCCTCTCATATTTTGAACTTAAGTTATTTTTACATTGGACGGATAGATTTTTTATTAATTAGAAGTTTTATTTTCACATATTAATATAATTGTGAATAGTTTTATACAACCAACACTCTCAAACTGCCTATAAAAACAGAGCAAACTGCTTCTCTATCTTCACCTCTGCTTATAAACATTTTTATTCTCTCATATACAAACTCAGCCAATTTCAGAACTCTTATTTTAATTATGGCTCATCTTTCAGATCTCGTTAATCTCAATCTCTCTGACTCCACTCAGAAAATTATTGCTGAATACATATGGTTAGTTCTGTAATACTTTATGCAGTAGACATAACCAATTTTAATCCATATGGTTAGTTCTGTAATACTTTTTGCAGTAGACATAAACCAATTTTAATACATATGGTTAGTTCTGTAATACACATGTTAATTCATTACATCCATTTTCTTGATCTTTACTTTTTTTTTTGTAGTTTTGCTTATTCAAGATATCTTATTTCATTATTTTTGTTGTGCTTTTATTTGCTTCTGTTTTTCTGTGCTGGGATAGGATGTGTACATTAGTTTTCCTTTGTTTGTTCTTAGTAGCCATTGGCAGTGGCTAATGTCCACAGTGCCATCTTTGAATAAGGTGCACTACTTTGAACAAGGTCAGCCTGGTGCACAAGACATTTTGTGTTCATTCAGGATCCGGGAAGGGCCGTACCCTAAGGGGTGATGATATAGACAACCTACCGCGATGCAAGCATTAGTGTCTGTTTCCACGGCTCGAACCCGTAATCTATAATCAGATACAAACAACTTTATCATTGCTGCGAGACCCCACCTTCTCTTCAACTTCACTTTGAATAAATATTAAAAATATTTATATTTGTTCAAAATTCACACCCATTGTCACAAAGAAGTAGTATGTACATTGGTATTTTGCACCCGCTGACCTAAACAACAACAACAACAAGCCCAATATAGTCTCACGAGTGGGTTCTGGAGAAGGTAGTGTGTACGCAGACCTTACCCCTACCTTGAGGATAGAGAGGTTGTTTCCGACGGACCCGCCCGCTGACCTAAAATTTTCGATATTTTAATACTACATGTAATCAAGAATTTATATGTATATGGAATCCTTTGGTTCTATGGTAATATGTTGTTTTCAATTACTATAATGTAAGTTTTGATGTTAATCTAGTTCTTGGTATATCTTATTTGTTTATAATCAGGATTGGTGGATCAGGAATGGACGTCAGGAGCAAAGCCAGAGTATTAAATCTTCTATTTGTTTTTATTTATTTTAGACAACATAATCCTTTTTTCTTTAATTACATAAGATTGCTAAATCAGTACTATTTGTTTTTATATAAAGACTCTTTCTGGACCTGTTGATGATCCTTCAAAGCTACCCAAATGGAATTATGATGGCTCTAGCACTGGACAAGCTCCTGGAGAAGACAGTGAAGTGATCCTATAGTAAGTTTTCTTTTGTCTTCGTGTCATACTTTCCTTTTTAGTCTGTTTAAAAAAGAAAGTATCTTTCTATATTTAGTAACTCTTTATTTCCAACTTTTCACGTGACATATTTAAAGGCCACAAGATTTAAGAACATTTTGGTGTATTTCATGTATTTTTAGTTTAAAACTACAAGATTTAAAAGTCTTCTTTACATTTTTAAATTTCGTGTCCAGTCAAACTAACTCATATGAATTGAAACAAATGGTTTAATTTTTATGTCTTTTACGAGGAACAATTATCTGAATGTCACTTATTGTAATTTGATACAGTCCTCAAGCAATTTTCAAGGATCCATTCAGGAGGGGCAACAATATCTTGGTGAGTTGCACATTTACTTTTGAGTTTACCTGTAATAAACTGGCAGTATAAAAAATAATTATATGTACGGTCAGACCTCTCTATAACAGCATCCCTATATAACAATCATTTACTATAGGGAGTCAAGTTTTTCTAGGAACTGATTTTTATGTTATGTTATAATATATGTCATCGATAATAGCACTTTACTATAGCAGCCAAAAGATATCGGAACAAACAAGGATGTTATAAAGAAGTTTGACTGTAACTGTTTAGAGAAAGTGTGATTGGTACTTAAAAAATAAGGCAGATTATCTATTACAACATGTTAAACTACACTGATAGTGTAGTTATTCTTTGCAAAGTGAATGTGTATAGTAAAATCCTTTACTTTATACATGTCATTAAATCTTGCATTCACTTCTATTGTTCTTTAGTTCAGTACTATTATTTGGAATATGTAATCATATGTTTGACCTTTTTTGTTTTTTGTTTTCCTCTGTTTATTTTAGGTCATTTGTGATTGTTACACCCCAGCTGGTGAACCCATTCCAACAAACAAAAGGCACAGTGCTGCCAACATTTTCAGCCACCCTGATGTTGTTGTTGAGGAACCCTGGTATATTGACATATCCTATTTAGTTTTCAGAGTAGAATGTATAAAAAGGCAGCCATAAACGTCTATTGTACGTAGTCTTACGTTGCATTTCTGCAAAAGGCTGTTTCCACGGCTTGAACTCATGACCTCCTGGTCACGTGGCAGCAATTTTACTAGTTACGCCAAGACTTCCGTTCACAAGATTTCCCTATATAATTTTGGAAATTCTCTAACTGTTTGACAAATTGTGTAAATTAGGTATGGTCTTGAGCAAGAATACACCTTGCTGCAAAAAGATATCAATTGGCCTCTTGGATGGCCTCTTGGTGGTTTTCCTGGACCACAGGTAAAATTGTTAACACCTTTTTCCCACTTCAGATGGCAGTTTCCCTTTCCTTTTTCTTTTTAAATCTTTCCGGCTATGTTGCTCGGACCCTTCAAAATCGTCATCGCACCTGTGTCAGATCCTCCAACTCGAGTGCGACAACATTTTTGGAGGATATGATCTATATAATTTACATGCATTTGTTCTTTGTTTGGTTTCTTAGTACCTAATCAGAGTTATGTTCACATGGAAAAAGAGAATAATAGTGGGAAAAGGTGTAACATTTTTAGTTCTTTAACCAATACCTTTTTCTTGCTTTTATATCCTCCCCTCTTATTTCTGTAGTGATGTCTATGTCTATGTCTATGTCTATTCTAATATTGCTTTCCTCAACAATGCTATCAAGTTATGTTAAAATAATGACTTAAAAAAAAGTGAGTAACTCCCCCTTGTTTCAAGCAACTTCCTAAGACTAAGAAATCACATGATTATATATGATTATGAAATTTTCCTTCTCTAACAGCTGATGAATGTTATCTGACTAATTTTGTGATTGTATTTAGGGACCATACTACTGCGGAATTGGAGCTGGAAAGGCTTTTGGACGCGATATCGTTGACTCTCATTATAAGGCATGTCTCTATGCTGGGATAAACATCAGTGGTATCAATGGAGAAGTGATGCCCGGACAGGTATACAACCTATTCCTTTTGCATCTTTATTAGCTTAGGCGAATCAAGAATATAGAGTCAGTAGGCTCAGAACGAGTATGATATCATTATATGTATTATATAATTCAAGCGAAAGCAATTAGTTCAATTGAACCTACAGAACCTTGCCTTAAATTTCGTCTGAACCCTAGTTTGACATGATGTGATGCAGTGGGAATTTCAAGTTGGACCTTCAGTTGGCATTTCAGCAGCTGATGAATTGTGGGCAGCTCGTTACATTCTTGAGGTAATGTAGCTAAGTTGTTGATAATTTTAGTCTCAATTTCAAATTCATTTCTCTTACTATGTGGATTTTAACTTATATTCACGTATTGATTTTTGTTGTTTAAACAGAGGATTACTGAGATTGCTGAAGTTGTGGTCTCATTTGACCCCAAACCTATTCCGGTAAGCTCACTATTTTGTATTCGTAGAGAACAAAGTAACGCGGCCTGGTGCACTAAGCTATCACTATGCATAGAGTTCGGGAAAGGGTCGGACCACAGAGATTTATTGTACGTAGTCTTACCCTGCATTTCTGCAAGAGGCTGTTTCCACGGCTCGAACCCGTGACTTAGAGAACAAACATCCTTCTCAATTTCAACTTCAAACACTTGTGTCCAATTGCCTAAATCCTAACTTCAAATACTCTTTTTTTTTCCTTCTAGGGTGACTGGAATGGTGCAGGTGCTCATACAAACTATAGGTAAAGCAATATATAATAACATTTTATATTCAACGTATAAACAATACTTTTCTCTACTTCTAAGTGATTGAAAATTTGGAATGTATTTTTTCAGCACAAAGTCTATGAGGAATGAAGGAGGCTATGAAGTCATTAAGAAGGCAATTGAGAAGCTTGGACTGAGGCACAAGGAGCATATTGCAGCATATGGTGAAGGCAACGAGCGTCGTCTCACTGGAAGACACGAAACAGCTGATATCAACACATTCAAATGGGTACGTGATAGTGTAATCTTTTATACTGATAGCGTAAAAATTCTTTACACTGTCAGCGTATATAAATTAAATGTCTGTGTATCTCATTTATGTTGATGCATGTGGATTGTTCAGGGAGTTGCGAACCGTGGTGCATCTATTCGTGTGGGAAGAGACACGGAGAAGGAAGGGAAGGGATACTTCGAGGATAGGAGGCCTGCTTCGAACATGGATCCATACGTCGTGACTTCCATGATTGCTGAGACCACCATCCTCTTCAAGCCTTGAGTGTGTAGTCTGTCTTTTGAGGATTCGATGAATATTAATTCTTGGGTGCAAAATTTGGAGAAAGAATTAAATTTCGGAACAACCCTTTCCTCACAATGTCCTTAGGGTATAGTTAGCTATCTTGTTAATTATATTCGGTTGTTTTCCTGGTTTCCATTTGTATTGTACTCAGCAAAGCTGAGGTCATTGCCTGTCATTTGGCAATGGTTTAAAATAACAGTGTTCATCTTATTATTAATAACAATATGGAAGGGTTTAGTAGTAATATCCCCTAAGGCTTTTTTATCATTTTCTTGCCATACGCCATGGTAACTGATCAAGTGCGATTCCTTTCTCCTACCCCTACTTTGAGAAAAGAAATGCTAAATGGCGAACATGCTTGACTGAAAGAAGAGGAAAACTTAGCTTCATTTAGCAAACATATCTTGCCGTCATATTGGATCAAAAACAGGATCAGAAACTGGTAATTCATGCAACGGATGTCTCCAATAGCATGCTCTTACTTTATCTTTCCCTTAATAAGTCATCAAATTTGGTTCCTAACTCCAGAATAAATAGTGTTTTTCAAAAAGAAAAAAAGAAAAAAAAGGGAAACTGATAGTGGAGGAACACCTCCTAGGGATAAGAGACATAGAGCTGAAGAGAGAGAACCACAGAAAGATTTTTGGTTTACAATCCTACGTAATCTCAAATGTTATCAGTTCGTACTAAATCAAATAATATAATACAAGTAAAAGTTCCTAGATTATGGAGTTATAGAACAACATAAAAGCTATCATGCTTGCATATCCATCATTTGTTCAATGGATATGCAAGCATGATTATCCCATGCAAGCATATGTTTCATGTTTGATGATCCAGTGGGCCAATTTTCTTTGTGATTGGGCCTCTGAATGTATTGGGCCCCTGAAGCCTGTGAATCGGGTTTCTCCAATTAGACTTAAATAACTATAAGAATTACGCGGGGCACCCTATTTGGTCGCCCCCATGTAACTTATACTCATTTTTTAAAAACTTTTAATTTGTACCCACTTTTTAAATAACTTCAGCTCCCCTTTCCCTCGCTGAGCTGAAGTTCACCAGTTAAGCTGAAGTTTGCCAGTTATAAAGACAAAACTTCAGCATACGGGGCTGAAGTTCCCCAGTTACAAAGACAAAACTTCAGCTCTAGAGAACTTCAGCTCTAAGTTTTGTCTTTGTAAACTGGGGAACTTCAGCCCCGTATGCTGAAGTTGTTGTATTTATAACTTGAGAACTTCAGCGCCGTATGCTGAAGTTCCCCATTTACAAAAGACAAAACTTTAGCTCTAGAGCTGAAGTTCCCCCTCAGCCCCGTATGCTGAAGTTTTTGTCTTTGTAAATGGGGAGTTGTTGTCTTTATAACTTGGGAACTTCAGCCCCGTATGCTAAAGTTCCCCATTTACAAAAGACAAAACTTCAGCTCTAGAGCTGAAGTTCCCCAGTGTAACTGGGGAAACTTCAGCCCATATGGCTGAAGTTTTTGTCTTTATAACTGGGGAACTTCAGCCCACCCCATTTACAAAGACAAAAACTTCAGCTCTAGAGCTGAAGTTCCCCATTTACTAGAGCTGAGGAAGTTCGCAAGCTACTTCAGGCCCGTCTACTAGAATGCTGAAGTTTTACGTGATTGCCTTTGCTACTTCACCCCCGCATGCTGAAGTTATGCGCAAAAACGGGTACAATATAATTTTTTTTACAAACCGGGTATAAGTTAAAAGATAGCACAAAAAGTATGTACGGATGCAAAAGCCCCTAAATAACTTGGGTCTTGTTCTCCTCCTATCTTATCTGCAGATGCAACATAGACTTAAAATGTGCAATTGCACCCGGTATTTTTTTACATGAAATATAATTATATTACTACTTTCTATATATTCTCTTATATTAGAAGCAACATGTTAAATAATAAAGATATTCAATCAATATACATGAATATACAGTCAGGTATACAGTCAGCAC